>JAVDBV010053066.1:0-12498 GCA_032619315.1 Piper longum
ATATCCAGATCATACAATGCTTTCGTTATGATCAAATTAGGTCCTATGGGTTTGGGGATGTTGTTGTCGACCAGATTTTGGCTCATGCATAGTTCTGACACATTACTGTTGAATATTCAGATTCGTGGGTATATATGTGATTATGATTAGGCCCTATTGGTCGTATAATGCTAATGATATGATAATGATAATTATTATGATGTGTTGTTGTTTTATTTTTGTTTCATGTTTAATTTTCATGTTTCCATCTACTAGTATAAAACCCAGGGCATTGGCCTGATGATTTTAGTCGCGGTTCGTGGATTAGCGGAGCTGAATGCTTTTTATAAGGTTTTATTAGTTGTTTGTATGTTATGTATTATGTTATGTGGCATGCGCGCCAGAGCAAGAGTTACAGTGGTGCTAGTTGTGTTTAGCTGATTGAGTGTAAGTCTCGGCCTTTCCTTTCTTGATGTCTTGTGTGGTAAAATAGACCATAGTACCGCATCCCCACGAGTCTAGAATCGTGTCATGTGCATTGTGAGTGCGTGGTGAGTTGTATTGTGTTTTGGATCAAAGAATTAGGGTTTCCAAGATCTAGCTCCAGTGCCCTTGCACAATGGGGCGCCCTTGCACCCATAGCTATCACCTCATGACAGGGTGATGGCAGTTTTTGATCAGCCAGTGTAGTGGTTGTGTCAGCAAGCACCTTTGTGCCTTGTCAGAGCCCTTGCGCTCGCCCTATTTTTTGTTTTTTCTTAAAAAAACCCTCTCTCCCCACTTCTCCCACTCCTTTTCTCCTTCACCTCCTAACCCCTCTCAGACCTTCTCCACCATCTACTACTGCTGGAAAGAAGCTACCAAGGCTGCCAAGGCTTAGAAACTCTTCCTCGTACCCCATCTTCCTCTTCCTCCTTCCTCTTCCCCCTCCTTGGTATGTCATTCCCCTCTCCTATCTTTGCTTTTCTAGTGTGTTTGGTGTGATTGCTAATTGTTTGCTTGCTGATGGTTAGTCTTAGGAGTTAGTTTAGGATGTCTAGTTTATATTCATGCTGAGTTTACATGATGAATGTGCTTAGGTTAGCCTCCATATCATTTTGAAGCTAATATATTCATGTTATGCACCATCCATGGCCTTATCTAGATTTGTAATACGTCATGCATCTAATGTCATAAAAATATGTTATGTGTTGCGTATTACTTCTGACTCACGTATCTTTGCATGCATGTGTATTTTATGTATGACTTGATGTTGTATTATGTTTGGATTTTGTTGAAATTGTCATACAAAGGTTGTTGTAAAGAATTGGAAAAAAAAAATCAATGCAGTAAGATCGAACGTTGGAGAATTATTATTAGCATTTATATTATAATCTATACCCAGTCAATTATATTTACCAGGTTAAGTAAAAGGTATTCTTTACCCGGTTAATTATCATTTAACCGGTTAAGTTCAACATATCATTTACCTGGTTACCCGGTTAAGTGAAATACGGAAGAAGGGTGTTTTCACGTACCTTAGCCATCATTTCATTATATAAGGGGGCGTCATTGTCATTTCTCCTTCTGACTGGCGCCGACTTCCTCCTTGCTTGGGTATTTTTTCTCTTTTATTCTTCTTCTTAATTTTCATGCATGCATGTGAACTTGATAATCATGGAATTAAAGTCTCAAATCAACAAAAAGGAAAAAAACTAAACTGGAAATAAAACAAGAAGCTATCCATGACGATGAGCGTGAGTTTTGGGAAAGGTGGGCGATCGTAGGCAAAAATTTTCAAGATAGCCCTCACACCCTCTGATGGCCCTCTAGTTGCTGGGTTGAGGGGACGGCTCACTATGCCCCTAGTGTCCGGTGGGTAGCGGAATTGCAGCTGTTATTGGGCGAAGTTGCAAGGGTGGCGAAATAAGAGCTCAAAACAAAGGATGATGGTGGATGAAGAAATCCGGCTGTCTAGGTCGGCAATTGGGTTGTAATCTGGTTGGGAAAGGTCTCTTAAGGGTCGAAGGTGTCGAGACGACCACCCAATCGTGGAGGCGAAGCTCACTGGCGATGGAATCGATGACGCGAGCGCGTCTCACATCGCTAGGTGTGGCGGAATCAGTGAAATATAGGCGATATCGGCGTTGTGGCGGCTAGAAGGCGACCGGGGTTGGTCGGGGCGACACGGCGATGGTACGGCGGAGTTGGGTGGCAACGATTAATAGCGGTCGGAGGAGAACGACAGTGGCAGCGAAGTGGGCGGCTACTATTTGGAGAAGAGTGTGGGGAAAAAGAAGATGGCAGTTCTGTAAATTCTGGTTGACTCGATACGGTTCGAGTTAAAAATAATTCCAACTCGTAATAAATCTTTAAAAATAATTATTTTAATGGGTTACGGGTTAAAGAGATTAAGGTAATACATTATTATATGAAATCGCCATAAATAATAAAAAATATGGTCATTATAAACGTTCGACAATTAATCGGCTTATTACAAGTGATTAAATTAAATCAGATGGTTATAAATGATTATTAAAATAAAGATTTCACCTTTACCATATTAATTTTAATATTGGGAAAATAAAGTAATTATTTTAATAACGAGTTAGCAAGGTAGAAAATAGGTTAATAAATTATAATTGTGTAAAGATTACTAAATAGCATAATGAAATAAAGAAAGTTCGAACCTTTATTGAATTTAATAATCATTATAATAATAATATCCTTAAATTAGGATAATAAAAATCAATTAAAGAATATACCAATAATAGTAATTATATATTGGTTTATAAATTGATAATTATTTTATTAATTGTCAAGTGAGAACTATGATTCAGATAATTAATTTAAATGTTAAGTAGAACTTAAATGATTAAGTCACATGAATAATTAATTATCTCACTAGATTTGTTGAATATGACATGTTTTATATTGTCGAAATTTAATCATGATAGATATATTAGTCATGTAGTTGCATGCATTTCTACTCAAATAAAATTATACTTATGTATAATTTTTTTATGTTCTTGTTCAGATTAGGATCTTTGGTTGTAATGGCGGGTTTACGTATGAGCTAACCAATTTCGTATAATTATTTAAAATATTGTATTTTCCCTTGTGGGTACTATGGTTGGCCAAAGCTCACATTCGACCACCATGCACCGAGTGCAACCGGGGTCGAGGAATTGACTCAGTCCGAAACTAGGCCGCACCCTTTGTAATCTCATAATGGGCATGTCAGGATAGACCGACAGCCCAATAATGTCAAAATGGACCTGACAACCCATAATCTCATAATGGACATGTCAGAATGGACCTGATAGCCCATAATCTCATAATGGACATGTCAGATTGGACCTTACAGCCCAATAATGTCAGAATAGGCATGACAGCCCAATATTGTCAGAATGGACCTGATAGCTAGATATGTCAGAATGTACCTGACAGCCAATAATGAACATGTCAGAATGGACCTGATAGCCAGTAACGAATATGTTAGAATGAACCTAACAGCCAATAATGGACATGTCAAAATGGACCTGACAGCCCAATAATGTCAAAATGGACCTAACAACTAGACATGTCAGAATGGACCTGACAGCTAGTAACAGACATATCAGAATGGACCTCACAGGCAGTAACGGACATGTAAGAATGGACCTGACAGCCAGTAACAGACATGTCAGAATGGACCTGACAACCAGTAACGGACATGTCAAAATGGACCTGACAGCCAGTAATGGACCTGACAGCCAGTAACGGACAGGTCAGAATGGACCCAGTAGTAACAAACATGTCTGAATGGACCTGACAACCAATAACGGACATGTCAGAATGGATCTGCCAGCCCATAATCTTATACTAAATTGAAAGTTATTGATGTGGTTTTTATTGACTTGTTTTATTTAATTATATGGCTTAGTGTTTTAATCACTAACGTGGAATTGCCTCCGTAGGTTAGCAGTGTTGGACCGAAGAATAAAAGACTACTGGGCGGTTCTTCCACCGACTCAGGTTTGGCGAATGGATAATAAGTGGACTTCCTTTTTATTTTCTTGTGTTATAAATGTGGCTATGGGAAACGGTCTGACACTGTGGGATGATTATTTTATATATTGGTGTATGAAACATGAATTATTTTGATATGTTATAAATTCTAGATTTATTTGTTCATGTACCAATTTAAGTAACACCCAGTCCGACTAGGGCGGGTCGTTACAGGGCTAGTTAGTTATATTTTTTAGTAACACCCAAGCTGGTTAGGCCCACGATATTGCATTTTTGGCAAAGCCGTTACAGGTGGTAACAGAGCACGGTTTCCCACAAGCTCACATCTTATGACTCAAACACCTTGTTAAAAAGTCCAGTAATTATCTTTTCCCCATTGTTGAATCTTATTAAAGCACATATGAATGAGTCATAACGGAAAAATTTTCGATATTTCAGATGGGAGGCACTCGTAGACAGTCAAGTTGATCTGCGTAGTCAGACTCGAATACAAATAATGTGTTGGCCCAGATCTTGACGGCCATACGGGGACTAGCGTAGGCTTTAGAAAATGTAAATTCTGTGGTTCAAAATATTGTTTAGCGGTTACCGGGAGTGGTAGCAGGGAATGGAGCCTTAAACTCGGCAGCAGGTCCCAGAATTATCCCAGATGGTGATCAGGGGAGTGCCCAAGGGCGGGTAGGGTTAGCTGACCTGAGCGAGCGAGGGGAGCATCCAAACCCAGTGCCACCTGTAGTCCAACAAGTAGTATCGCCAGCTGCTGATGATAGTGACTGTTACACTATGGAAAAGTTCCAAAAAAATGGAGCTAAAGTCTTTGTTGGAGGGACTAATTTGATGAAGGCGGAGAGTTGGATAGACATTACCGAAAAAGCATTTAGGGCTCTATCTATGCACCACTGCCATCAAGTGAGGTTGGGAACATACATACTTCACGAGGAAACATCTTACTGGTGGAAATCCATGGAAAAAACTACATTCCATTGACGTGAGATTTCTTCCATCACCTGGGTAGAATTTGTATCAGCTTTCAATGGACAATATTTTCCAGAGTCTGTTGTCTAGAAGAAAGCACTAGAATTTACCACTCTGGCTCAAAGGGAGGATTCGGTCCGGGAATACACCAAGAAATTCTTGCAGTTGGAGTATTTTGCACCTGGTATTTTGGCAACTGACAAGGCTAGAGCGGACAAATTTTTCTGGGGGTTGATGCCAAAATTGAGGAGTAGGTTTGCAACAACACCAAGGGGCACTATAACCAAGGTAATCGAGGCAGCCACTACTCATGAGTTGGTGTACGAGCATGACCGTGCACAGAAACAGGGAAAGGCTACTATGCAACATAAGAATGCAAACAATGTTGGTAGCCAAAACAAGTTTGCAAGACACCAGTAGTAGAACTACCAAAGGAACATAGATGGGAACCTCAAAGGGAAGTTTGAGGAGAGTCAGCCTAGACGATGTAAAAATTGCAGCAAGATGCATTCAGGGCCATGCAACGAGCCCCACCGATGCTACAACTGCGGAAGGATGGGACAGATGCAAAAAGAGTGTCATCAGCCCCCAAGCAACAGCAGGAGCAGCCTGAGAAAGGGAAGGCACCAGCTCCTATTCGCTACCAGGCACCTGCACAACCGGTGGACAAAGGGAAGGCAAAACTTTATGCGATCAAAATTGAGGATGCTGAGGAGGATGACCACACGGTTCGAGGTAAAATTTTTATTCAAAGTGTTATTGTGGAGGTCTTATTTGATTCGGGGTGTACACATTCATTCCTTTCATCCTGATTAGTTAAGAGTCAAGGACTCCAAACATCTCCTTTATCGAAGACTTATAGAGTCACCACTACAACTGGAGACGTGAAGTCACAACGTTAAGAGTGACTAACCTATCCTTAGATATATAGGGGAAACCCTATGTGTGGAACTTTATCGTGTATGGGTAAAAGGGTTTGATGTACTGTTGGGGTTGGACTAGTTGTCTGCACATCAGGTTTTTATTGACTGTAAAGGGAAGAGAGTGGTGACAAAATCTTGTAATTGTGAGATGGGGGTCATTTTCCAAGGGTCATTGCATGATCCATCTTCTTGTACCGTGTCGATTAGTGAGGCAACAAAGTGGTTCGGTGAGGGTAGTCAAGCCTTTTTGACTAACCTAGTGGATAAATTCAAATAGTTGCCCATGATTCTTGTAGTAGCAGAGTTTCCAGATGTTTTCCCAGATGACCTTCCTGGGTTACCTCCTAAGCAGGCAGTAGAGTTTGTCATTGACCTGGCACCTGGAGTAACACCAATCTCTAAGGAACCATACCACATCACTTCGGCAGAACTCAAAGAGTTAAAGATTCAACTGGAAGAGTTGTTGCAGGCAGGGTTCATCCAGCCAAGTACTTATCCTTGGGGAGCCCCTGTTCTTTTTGTAAAAAAGAAGGATGACTCACTTCAGCTGTGTATTGACTATCATCTGCTCAATCAAGTGACAGTCAAGAATTGATATCCCTTATCGAGGATTGATGACTTATTAGATCAGCTAAAAATAGTCGGAGTATTTTCTAAAATAGACTTGCGGTCCGATATCACCAACTACAAGTAAAAGAATCAGATATACAGAAAACAGCTTTTCGAACTCGGTATGGGCAGCATTATGAGTTTTTGGTTATGCCTTTTGGTCTAACAAATGCACCAGCGGCCTTTATGTTGCTTATGAACACAGTATTCCATGCATACTTGGACAAGTTTATTATCGTGTTCGTGGATGATATATAGGTCTATTCAAATAATGAGAAGGATCATATGAAACACTTGTCCATTACTCTTCAAGTCGTGAGGGAGAATCAACTATTCGCCAAACTCTCAAAATGTGACTTCTAGATGAATGAGGTGAACGTCCTCGGTCATGTTATCTCAAAGGCATGAGTTGCAGTAGATCCCTCAAAAATAAAAGCAGTCATTGACTGGCCACAACCCAAGTCAGTCACTAATATTCGAAGTTTTCTTGGACAAACGGGCTACTATCAGAAATATATTAAAGACTTTTCATTGGTGGCGTCGCCAGTGACTAAGCTTACAAGGAAGGGAGTCAAGTTCGAATGGAGTATCAAGTGTGAGGAGAGCTTCCAATCTTTGAAGAAGAGTCTAATGACTGTGCCAGTCTTGACCTTGCCAAATGGCAATGAAGGATTCGTGATCTTAAGTGATGCATCTCTAGTAGGGTTAGGATGCATCCTTATGTAAGAAGGTAAGGTGGTGGCTTATGCCTCTCGCCAATTGAAGATTCATAAGAAAAATTATGTAACCCATGACTTGGAACTGGCAGCAGTTGTTTTTGCTATGAAGATTTGGAGACACTACTTGTATGGAGTCCAGTTTGAAGTCTTCACTGACCACAAGAGTTTGAAGTACATCTTCACCCAGAATGACCTTAACTTTCGACAAAGGCAATAAATAGAATATTTGAAGGACTACAACTTCCAAATCAAATATCACCCAGGGAAAGCAAACGTGGTAGCCGATGCATTGAGTCGGAAGAGCAAGGTGGACAAGGGTCAATGGCTAGCTAGACTTTGGGCTATGCCAGTAGAAGTGGTGGTTATCATCCCTGTTGTGAGATCCCTTAATTTAGTCCCACATCTAATACCTACCGGACTAAGATCATGTTTATAAGTGGGAATGGACTATAGATCTTTAACTTCGGTTAACCATTTTAATGAAATGACTTAGGCCCATTACGTTGCACTTTGAATTGGGTCGTTACACCTGTGGAACAACTAACAGGATTACTGGCAACCCTGGTTATCTCCAATGAATTGGTTGATCGGGTGAAGCTAGCACAAATGGAAGACGAGGAGCTGAATGAGATGTTGGACAAGACTCCTGACATGGTAATAGATTCCATCAGTGTGATTAGATTTAGAGGGAGGTTGTGTGTACCCAAGGATGAGGCACTGAGGCAGAGTATTCTGGAAGAGGCTCATTGCTCAAAGTTCTCAATACACTCTAGCGTTACAAAAATGGACCAAGACTTAAAGCGAACCTACAGGTGGATTGGGATGAAGAGGGATGTTGTGGATTTTGTTTCTAAGTCTCAGACTTGTCAACTGGTCAAAGCCCAACATCAACTACCCGGTGGAATATTACAACCTCTGAAAATACCTACCCGGAAATGGGAGTGTGTCACTTGTGATTTTATTGCTAAACTCCCAAGGACTTTGAAGAAGCATAACTCGATATGGGTGATTGTAGACCGTCTAACTAAGGCAGCTCACTTTATCCCCACGAAATCAATACGAACGGCGGAATCCTAGCTACATTGTATGTCAATAACATTGTCAAGCTGCATGGGATTCCAAAGGAGATAGTCTTTGACCGAGATCCCCTATTCACCTCACATTTCTGGGATTCTTTCCAAAAAGTTATGGGGACCCAAATCAAGCTAAGTACAGCGTATGATCCCCAAATTGATGGTCAGAGTGAGCGGACTATTCAAACCTTGGAAGATTTGTTGAGAGCTTGCATCCTTGACTGGGGAGAAACACTTAACCTTGGCTGAATTTACCTACAATAACTCTTACCTGGCCAGTATAGGGATGGCACTGTTGGAAGCCTTATATGGTAGGCCATGCTGATCACCATCATGCTAGTTGGAGTTTACCGAAGCTTTTATAGTCGGGCCAGAGATGGCAAGGGAAGCAACTGAAAAAGTGAAACTCATTCAGCAAAGGCTTAAGGTAGATGAGGATCGGCAGAAGAGTTATGCTGATATGTGAAGGAAGGACCTAGAGTTCCAAGTTGGGGAGTTTGTCTACCTAAAGACATCTCCTACGAAGGGGGTGATCAGATTTAGAACATCAAGAAAGTTGAAACCAAGATTCATAGGGTCGTTCCCAATCCTGGATCGAGTCGGAAATTGTGCGTGTAGATTAGCATTACCACCAAGCCTCGTTGGAGTACACAATGTTTTTCTTGTGTCAATGCTAAAGAAATATGCACGAGATGAAGATCACATACTCACAAATTTTAAAGACTTAGAGCTATAATCGTATTTAACCAACGAGGAAAAGCCGATCTGCATCTTAGCAAGAGAAATTAAGACACTTAAAAATAAGAAAATTCATTTGGTAAAAGTATTGTGGAGAAATCATGGATCAGAGGAAGCAACGTAGGAGACTGAACAAGAAATGACAAGGAAATACCCTAGCCTGTTCGTGGCATTGGATTCTTATAATTGTAGTAGCATGAATCGATCCTGAAGATGTACTTAACCATGATTGTCCTGTTAATGCTATAATATTTTGGGGATGAAATATTTCTAAGTTAGGGAGATTGTAAAGACTCGTAAAAAAAAATATTCGACGTAGTAAAATCGGACATTGGAGAATTATTAGTACCATTTATATTATAATCTCCACCCAGTCAATTATTAATTACCCGACTAAGTGAAAGGTATTCTTTACCCTGTTAATAATTATTTAACCGGTTAAGTGAAACATATCATTTACCTGGTCACCTGGTTAAGTGAAATACTGGCGAAGGCTATTTTCACGTACCCTAACCGTTATTTCATTATAAAAGGGGTAAGGGGGGACGTCATTCTCATTTCTACTTCTGATTGGTGCCGACTTACTCCTTGCTTGAGTATTTTTCCTCTTTTCTTCTACTTCTTCTTAATTTTCATGCATGCATGTGTTGAATTGATAATAAACTTGATAATCATGGAATGAAAGTCTCAAATCAACTAAAAGGGAAAAAACTAAGCTGGAAATAAAACTAGAAGCCGTCCATGACGTTGAGCCTGAGTTTTGGGCAAGGTGGACAATCGTAGGCAAAAATTTTCAAGACAGCCCTCCACCCTATGACGGCCCTCTAGCTGCTGGGTTGAGGGGACGGCTCGCCGTGCCCCTAGTTTCCGGTGGGTGGCGGAATTGCAGCTGTTATTGGGCGGAGTTGCAAGAGTGGCGAAATAAGAGCTCAAATTAGACGACAACAGTGGGTGAGGAAATCTGGCTGTCTAGGGCGGCAATTGGGTTGCAATCTGGTCGGGAAAGGTCTCGGAAGGGTCAAAGGTGCGGCGAAGCTCGCTTGTAGCAGAATCGGCGACATGAGTGCTTCGCTAGGTGCGGTGGAATCAGTTAAATCTAGGCGATACCGGTGTCGCAACGGCTAGAAAGCGGCCGGGGTTGGTCGGGGCGACACGGCGACAGTACCGCAGAGTTGGGCGGCGATGATTTACGGCGGTCGGAGGCGAACGACAGCAGTGGCGAAGTGGGCAGCTACTATTTGGAGAAGAGTGTGGGGAAGAAGAAGCTGGCAGTTCTGTAAATTATGCTTGACTTGATATGGTTCGAGTTAAAAATAATACCAACTAGTAATAAATCTTTAAAAATAATTATTTTAATAGATTACAGGTCAAAGAATGGACATTTTAGAATGGACCTGACAGACCAATAATGTTAGAATGCACCTGACAGCCCATAATCTCATAATGGACATGTTAGAATGGACCTGACACCCTATAATTTCATAATGGACATATTAGAATGGACCTGACAGCCAATAATGTCAGAATGGACCTGACAAGTGGACATGTCAGAATGGACCTGACAGCCCAATAATGTCAAAAAGGGTTTGACTATGTAACGACCCGCCATTTCAAATAATATTATGGGCCTAGTTAGCCAGGTGTTACTCAAAAATATAACTAACTGACCCACCCTAACAAGACCGGGTGTTACTTAAATGCTACATAATTTCTATTAAAACAAATAAGTATAACTCATTAAAATAATCTTCCCACAGTCTTGGACCATTTCCAATAGCAACATTTACAACACAATAGAGTAAATAGGAAGTTCGCTTATTATCCATTTGCCACCTAAGTTGGTAGAAGAACCACCCAGTCATCTCTTACTCTTTAGTTCCAGCTGCTAACTTGCGGAGGCAATTCCGCGTTAGTGATTAAAACACTAAGCTGTATAATTAAATAAAACAAGTCCATAAACTCCCTATTAATATCTATATTATTAGATGGCGAGTACAATCCACCATGTCCATTTATTGGCTGATGGTTCAGTCCACCATGTCCATTAGTTGGCTGGCGAGTCCAATCCGCCATGTCCATCTATTTGATGATGGGTTTGTCCATCATGTCCATTACTGGCTGGCGAGTCCAATCCGCCATGTCTGTTGTCGGCTGGTGAGTCCAATCCACCATATCTGTGATTGGCTGGCAAGTCCAATCCTCCATGTCCAATTTATTAGCTGATGAGTCCAATCCACCATGTCCGTAATTAGCTGGCGAGTCCAATCTGCCATGTCCAATTTATTCGCTGATGGGTTAGTCCATCATGTCCATTACCTGCTGGCAAATCCAATCTGCCATGTCTGTTATTGGCTGGTCAGTCCAATCTACTATGTCCGTAATTGGTTGGCGAATCCAATCCACCATGTCCAATTTATTGTATTATGGGCTGTTAAGTCCATTCTGACATGACTATTATAAGATTATGAAGGACGCAACCTATGTCAGACTGAGTCAATTCCTTGACTCCGGCTGCACTCGGTGCATGGTGGTCGAATCTGGGCTCAGGCCAACCAGGTTGTCCAAAAGGGAAAATACAACATTTTAAATAATTATACGGACCTGATTAGCATGTACGTAATCCCAAATCTGCGACGACGATCCTAATCTGAATTTTCTACAAGTGAGCTTAGACTCCATAACCTACACCATAACCCAGTGCTAATTGAGCGAGCCAGCTCGTGAGCATTTGGCGTTCAGCTCTGTTCGACTCGACTCGAAACTCGATATTTAAATGCTCGACTTGAACTCAAATCTTACAAGCCGAGCTTGAGTAAGGCCGTGCTCGACTCGACTCGACTCGGTTATAACTCGAATTCGACTTGTAGCCCGACTCGCTCGATAAAATAATATAATAATATAGTTTTTATATTTTATATACATACTAATAAGTTTAATTGTAACTAATTATATTTATTTATATACAATATAATAAGAAAAAGGTGAGATAGTTGAGATGGTTGGTAATCAAGTCCTTGACCTCAAGGTTGTGGGTTCAAATCACGCCAATTTTTTTTTTTGATTGAGTTAAACGAGCCAGTTTCAAGTTCACGAACGAGTTTAAGTGTATTCGAGTTCGAGTAGAGCTCTAAAAAATATTCGAGTCGAGTTCGAGCATGTATGTTCAAAACTCAACTTCGAACTATTCGAGCCGAGCTCGAATACAAGTCGAGTACGGCTCGCTCGCTCGTTTAGCACCCCTAGCTCATATCATCAATACATTCAAAAATAAATAAACCAATGCTAACAATATAGAAATAAACAAGTGGCACATAAATGAAGACATGATAGTAATAATTATTTAATTTATTAATAATCAAGGAATACACTCATACATAATTAGATAAATAATAAATAGGTGATCATAAATAATACTCTAATAATAAAATAATAATATAATCATACTATATAAATACCCGGCTAAACCTGAGTAAATATCATATATATATATAT
>JAVDBV010053070.1:0-10447 GCA_032619315.1 Piper longum
GACCTCCGCCAAAGATCGATTGGCTTCTTCAATCCCAGGTGAGTACCGAACCGCCAAAGATTTAATCTTTTCTTCTTCTCCGGAGGCGATAGAGTCTGAGCTCTGGTTTGCTATCGACGGCAGGTGGACGAGCTCCGGCGATCGGTGGCAGACCACCGCCGGCGGCAGTATCAGGTGCTGCTGGCGGCGGCGGGGAGGTTGAGGAAGAAGGAAGCGGAGGCGGAGACGGCAGCGCGGCGGGCGGCGGAGCTCAAACGGCGGGTGGCGGAGCTGGCCAACGCGGCCGACGGCTGGCGGGCCCGGGCGCGGGCGCAGGAGACCGCCGCCGCAGCGCTGCAGGCCCCATGAAGACTAGGAACGCCGACCCGCTCCCGCCCTTGGCGATGGTGGCGCGGAGGACAGCGGAGGTGCCGGCTCCGAGAGCGAATGGGATGCTGATCCCGGCCAAGGAGATCGCCAGCGCCCGCTTCCCGGTGCGGCGGAGCGATTGGAAATCCAACTCCAGACCCACCGAGAAGAGGAAGAAGATGAGGCAAAAACAACACATTCTATATTCAATATAGTCACAAAATTAAGTATTGTCTTAAAATTAAGCACTCAACTGGTTGGGCTCCCAGTTGACCTCACCACCAAGAGGAGCACCCCGAGGTGCTCGGCCATTCTCATCCCAAAAGCCAGAGCTTCCCTGTCGTCGGCGCCGCCGAAGATCAAGACGGCAATGGACGACGATAGGTTGCTGGCCGAGATGTGAGTCTGCCCACCAAGCCAACGGTCGATGAGAATCCCCGCCGTGCGCCGGGCCTCCTCCAACACCTTCCGAGTTCCGGCATGTTAATAGGAAGGTGTCGGAGGAGGCCCCACTAAGCTATAAATTACATTGATTTTTTGAGTATTTTTATTATGTTATTTTAAATTTATTTTTAGTGAGAGATTTTTATTATTAATAAATAAGTGTGAGTTTAGAATTAATCATAGGCGAGAAAAAACTCAAAATATGAAAAATCAAGAGGTTCTAGATTATGTGTTTGGTCAGTCTGGTTGTTTGATTATGTATCTTCTATAGACATGGGAATATGGGTCATGAATTCTTTCATTTTCATCAGCTTGTTCCTCCATAATGCACAATATTAACGAGTGAATTTTTTTTTTAAATTTCAAATCATTCTTCAATTTTGTTCAAAACGTTGATGAAAGGGTTCAAGAAGTAGACAGTTAACGCAATGCTGTAATTTGGAATGTAAATGAAAATCATGTTAAAAATTATTCTCATTGTCCCATTTTGGGAGAATTAATGCAACCAGAGTGTCCTCTAATAACTTGCCATTTCATTTCTGTGTGATCTTGAGTTGTCAAAAAAAAAAAAAAGAAGAAAGAAATGGAGCACCAAATCAGTATTGTCTACTAAGCTTAGCAATGATAAGGTGCAGATTATAACAGTGTTTCTATCTGTTTCTTTTTTGTTTGCATGGCAGACTCATGCAGATCATGTAGCAGTTTCTTGGAATGGAAGCTGGCGAGGTTGTTGTGGCTTCTAGTTCTAATCCACCATCAACTAGCCAAGTAATGGAGCATTCCTCAAACCCAACCATTGCACATTGTACAAAACCAAAGAAAAAGATGTGCATAGTGGAGCATGGGGAAGCTGCTTGCAAGAAATGGATTGAAGCCCATCTCTAGTGCCTTCGTATGGAGGGATTTATTGTATGACCAATCCTCACTCTTCCCCCTCGCTTGCTTGTGCGAACTAAATGTTTTAGTCCAGTATTAGTAGTCTACTCAACCAGTATGGAGTGATTGTATCAAATCCTAAGGTTTTGTCATATTTGGGCTTTCCTGTTCTATTTCTTTGTTTATCAAATGTTGGATTTGTGGTGGCTTTTGATGATATAATTAGATATAAGACTTAGATTATTTTTTTCAGAGATGGATCGTACAAATTCTTTACTAAATATAAATGATCAAAGTGGAGGTGAAAAAGATAAGAAAAAATCAATTACTAAATAAGGAGATTCTATGGATGGTTCATTATCAAAAAAGAGGAAAATAACATCTGGTGTATGAGACTATTTTGATAAAAAATATGAGAATAATGGAACATCTGCTATTTATTGTTACTGTGAAAAAAAATTTGAGGGAACAGGAAGTTATGGAACAATGAATATAGAAGAATGAGAAAATATTGATGATTATGTTAATGAAGATAATATTCCAACATCTTCGGGTCTATAATTAGGTGTGCAATAGTTTGGTATTTAAATTAACCAACCATCTGTGTCAATGTGTTCCAAGAGTGAGTTTGATTAATGCACTTTGTCCTTCCAGATGCATTTTACCGTATATTATATTTTGAAATTTTTATAAATTATAATATTATCCTTACAAATGCTGAAGATATTATATTATTAATATAAAATATCGGACACTCGGTCGGTCATTCAGTCGGACAAAAAAATGTCCATGTTTGGTTTGTTTTAATTCGGTCAAATTCGGTCGGTCAAATTTGGTCGGACATACTTTGGACTTCGGACAATCGGACAAATTCGGACGTCCATGCCCGCCCCTAGTTATAAATGAATCAACAAAAGGAAGCGCATCTAAAATGTAGGCATAACACACACAAACCATGCATTTACAATATGGCTTATATGGTCGTCAAAACCATCTAATGTGCTTGCGATCAAAACGACTCGGCATGTCTTATAATTGTTTTCTCGAACTCCAGTTTGTTTGCCCCAACTAGTTTATCGACTTGCTGTCCATCCTTGAGGAAAAAGAAGGTTGGTGTAGCTCGAATATCCCATGATGAACTAAATTCCTGCATTGGTAACAGAAAACAAGTTTGCATAGCATTTAATTTATTACTCACCATAACCTTGTTGAACTAGTTAGCAAATCAATCATAGTTTATAGTTGAGATTTTGCAAATGATTGTTCTAGTTTTGACAATTACCGATAGCTCGTCCACGTCTACAGATAGGAAGCACACTGATGAATATTTCTTAGACATTTCTACATAGAAGGGTTCTATTACTCGACAAGGCCCGCACCATGAAGCACTAAAATTCACCGCAATCTGGAAAGAGAAGAAAGAGTTAGTAAACAGCTTAGTTAGTGCATGTTTCTGTAACACCTTATGCCATCAAATAAACCCAGAACCTATTCAGAATCAATTAAAAACATCGAACTTTCCACAATCCGGAAGCCAATATCATCTATGGATTTTTAAATTTGAGCATCCAATTTCACTATTGGACAATACGAGCCATCGCTCCAGTGCAATTCAATTTGTAAAAGAAAATTTTGAGTCAGAAACTTGGAGGTCGTACTATATCTTCTCGGCGTCGTTATGCAATAACATGTATGTATGAAAAAGCAGGTTTATCATGGTCACTTAAAATCTCGCCCTCCTTGTAGGCTTCTGAACTCTTCAAATCCCAATCACATTTACTGGCAATAATATGAACATTTCCACCGCGGTATTCTATCTTGCCTTCTACTTCATCATCATCATCATATGCATCCTACGGAGAATACAAGCACATATTCCGCGTTTCAGAATATGCCGCGACAATGAAAATATGCCTAAGAAATATATACTCGTATCAAGTTACTTCGCACCCAAATGCATTCTTTCAACCCAAAAAAATATTACCAGCTCCATCGTGTAAACAATGTCCCATACCTGACTACAGCAGCAACCCACTGGAGAACAAGTCACAGGATAAACCGCCAGGATTATTTATTTAAAGCCTGCAAAGAACAATTAAGCGACATGGAGATCAAATATAAAGGGCAACCAAATACCCTGCCAAGATGTAAACGCCAACTTATAAATAATAAAATTATCAGTGTTATGAGCACCATACCAGAAAACCCAAAACGATGATAATGCAAATGACAAGGCAAACTATGGTAACAGGGTAGTTGTAAATAAAAGGCTCAGATATCATGATTTCAAACAAAATTTTCAGGTTAAATTGTCAACAACAATAAGCTATCTCCAAGTAATGAAGCAGTCTTTGAAACAAAACCAAACAAATATGATCAAGGCCAAAAGCTCATGTCCGGAATCCTGTTTTAGACCCAGTGAAAGTCTTCTTCAACCTCCGGCAAGATAATACATGACGCAATAGAAAGTCACATAAAAACCTACTTTTCCATCAAAGTTCGCCACTTTGACACAGAATACACTGCAAAAAAGAACTACTTTATTGATACAAAACCTTCCATCCATTAAATTGAACAGCATTCAAATCATACCTGTAAACTTCAAACAGGCAATCCTCAAAATAACCCTATTGATTGATCATAATAACAACCACAAAGGTAAAGAATCACAAACTAATTCATTCCTATTTAACCATCTCAATCACGCGTCTTCAAAACATTATATGATATAATAAAATTACAAAAACAAAAAAAGATTTGAAGAATAAACAACAACAACAACAAAAAACAGGAGAATTGATTGAATTAACCACTTGACGTGCCTCCAATCCAGAGGCCCGAAGCTGGTCGATAAGGAACGATGACTCCCAATCCAAATTTCCAACGTCCAACTACCAAAACCGTTTAGAAGATAATAAAAGGATTACACACAAATTACGGATTAAACCCTGTTTATCATTTTCACTTAACACGTCGTTGACCAATCAACATCGGACATTATGACTTGGCGCCATCAATTTGCCTTCTTTTGTTTTGCCATTCTAAATATAGATTTGATGAAAATATTCCTAACCAGTAACCACACCAGCCCGGGTGCTATTTTTCTAACCCAAAAAAAAAAAGGTTAAATTGTTCGGCAGTTAAATAAAACCAGGAATTTTGATGGGGTTTAGTGTGCTTATCAACTTAAGAAAAAAATTAAGGACAGCCCAAAAAATAACTCAAAATGCAAAACCCTGGAATGGTGAATTCTTTAGGAAAAGAAATTATTAACGGAAATTTAATTTATAGGATAAAATTATTTAGGAAACAATATAAGATTGCATAGTATTAGTCAGTGTGAATACTCCGGTATTGGCTTTAAGAAAATCTAGGCATTGAGGTAGATTGTGCAAATTTTTTTTAACAAGACAATTACTTCCATGATCCAATAGTCTTTGTAATTTAATGACTCGTATTAACGTGAAGTGGCATGAAATATTAGCATCCACAATACCAATTTTTTTCATTATCAAGATTAGAAACAAGTAGATGTATTTTTTCTCCATACTTATCCATTAATTTCATAGGGATATTATTTATTTATTTATTTATTTACAGAAACAGAAAGATGGCATCTTGTTGAATGCAAATCAATGGGCTTGGGCTTACCTCCTTAGAGTTTTGTACGACCATATAGTAGATATTGGATATGACATGACCCGTATGAAGCGATTCAATAAGCCTAAATATAGTCTTTTAGCCTTAATCAACTCGAACTGGGTTGGGTTGAAAATTTGAGTTGACCTTCGTGGTTGGCAGTATCGCTTGGAAAACATATATGCTGATGGTAGATGGTTACTTTTTTAAGCTAATGGTAATATACCTGAATCGGTCGAAGGACAAGTTGTTTACATAAAATTGATTTCTACTATGTGTGCACTTGTCGTTCTACACCTCCTTATAATACCGAATGGTATCCAACTACACAATGAAATTACGCTGTCTTCCCAGAGAGAACACAAACGGACTCGCTCTTCACTGACCTGCCATAGTTCCAAGCTGCTTCATATAAATATAAAATTACCGAAATTTGATTTTAATAGAAATTCCAATATAAATCTTCTTTTCAATAACGAGTTCAATAAAACCGGGTTGAAGAGAAGCAACAACCAGATAGAGAATTCATACCATCAATGTGGATGAAGAGCTTCCAGCCAAAGCTTTTTTCTTAACTAGAAATCGAAGCTGAATGGACAACGACGTCAGTACCATAGTACGTACTTTTTTTAAAAAACAATTCATTCTGGACATTGATTTGAAATAAGAATCCATGAAAGCAGTTACCCACAACTTTAACAAATTTTATTACATTCTGGCTGCCCCGTCTCCAAAACATTTTTTTTTGCTCGAAGCAGAAATAACCACATTGAAAACAGGGGCGAAGCATTTCTTGAGGATCAACCCATGGCGTATTTCTGTGTCCAGCTCCGAGCAGTAGTCTCATACTTGTTCCTGTCAGTCTTGTACATGTGAGCGATTTCGGGCACAAGTGGGTCATCAGGATTTGGGTCCGTCAATAGTGAGCATATTGAAAGAAGAACCTAAACAAAGAAGAAACAAGATTTTTTTATCAACAAACACCAACATGGCTAATACGCACCCACTTGCTAATTGATATACTTCTTATATGCCAATACTGTTCGGTAAAGTAAGCATCCATTTTCCGACAAACCAGATGACAGGACAACTCTCATAAATCCAAAAGCAAAAGCTTCACCCCCCATATAAATTGCTACATGTTCCTTTCTCGAGTACCCTGGCTGGCCAAACCAGAGAAACAGACCCCTCTCCCCGGGGAAAGTGAAGGTGGCGGGGCCACATCACAGCTCATGGTCATTGAATGTGCCTTATGAACACACGATTTGGACTATGTGCAATCTGCTGAATTTCTTCAACAAACTCAACAACCATCATATCACACTCTGCCCATTCATATTCTAGATGAATGCGATTCACTTCATTCACCAGATTCGCAGATTAAGAAAATTACACATCAATTGATACCATGCAAAAGACAACACATCAATCATTCAAACAATAAATTAAAATGTCCTTGGTAACGGTGAAAGTCCTTACCTGTAATTAGTATTTTTCAATAGCACATGCTTATAAGTATTAGTATCATGATAGAGTCATTAAGCATTAGTAACAACTGCAAATAACACAATCCAGGAAAAAATGATAAATATTATTTTGACACAATCTCGGTGCAAATGAATTTTAGATACATGTAAGAAAGAAAGCAAACGTGGGAAAATTTGCTTATGCAAACAAGTTAGCAAACCTTTGAGATCGTAAGTGCTGGACTCCATTGTTCTTTAAGTATATCTAGACAAATACTGCCATTGCTATTTATATTCGGATGGAATACCTTGGTCCTGAATGCAACCTACAATATATATCATGCATTGAGTAATAAACCTCAGACCCTTCTGGCTCAAGTAGCCAAACAGAATAAAATAAGATAACATATTCAATAATATCAATTTGGATAATCCAACATGGTGCCTATGGTTACGATTTGCATTTGAGTCAGAAGACACTAAGCTGTATGGAAATAGAAACCACTACAGGGCAATATGCCATAAAGTGGATGAATAATGTGATAAGACATAACTAATGAAACTAATTGGATAATTATTATGATCGTGTATATAGATTTACATTCCAATTCAACTAAGCTTTACATATATCCTCTCCTCATCCAATTAATATACCTAATTCCGTTGCAATAATATAAGTGCCATTCTATTTTCTTTGCACGATTCATTCCTTATCAATCATGTACATAAAATTTCATTTCCTTTATTTTTATAACATACAAAAGCAGTTTTGACGCAAATGAACAGAATTTGTACACGTGTAGCAGAACACCTAAGAAATTGTAGTACAACGATACCTTTGGGGGCTTAAAAGGATAGTCAGGAGGAAAATGAATAGTGACCAAGAAAACTCCACCAGTATAAGGGCTGTCTGGAGGACCCATAATTGTCGCTTGCCAGTGGAACATATCTTCAGCAACAGGACCTTGGCAAGAGAAAAAAGCATTTGAATTCAATGCAAGTACAAGCTCGAAAAGTAGAATCAGCGACAAGATTTGAACTAATATTACATGTCCCATCGCAAAAACTTCAAATATTCACAGAATATAGAGAACAATCATTTTAGGAATCGTCATACAGAAATGGCAGATAAGGACACTCATTAACAGGATAATTAAAGCAACCCCAGCATAAGAGATAAAAGAAATTGCTGGAAGCATGTTATTCGTGGCAAAAAGCTGGGCATATACGCTGAAATAAAAAAAATACAGATCCTATAAGCCGGCACAAGAAATCCCAAAACTATCCTGTATTAATAATATAATAACAAACAAAACAATGACACAGAGTTACAGAACACAGAAGGAAAACAAAACGTACGAATTCCCTGAGCAAGCCTTCACCCCCAATAGATTCAATAGATGATAACGCTAATCTAAATAAATCCCCTCCCAAACTAAAAGAGCTTTGATGCCTGCCTTGTCAAATATACATACAGTTAAACCCAATTCAGGTCAAAAGAACCCAAATAAACTATGCCGCTTGCAAAAACAAACCAACAACACATTACCAGTAAAGAGCTAGCAAAATTGATAAAAGTAGACTAGACACCAAAACAGCCCAATCAATAAAAGGATGCAACAGCAGTTACAGCTTACAAAAGCATACCAGCACTGCAGGAGGTGGGGGGATCCTTCTGGAGATCCTTAAGTTCCTTCAAAATCCGCTTCGACGCCATGGACTGCAACTGCACCACACACAAAAAAAAAAGTAAAAATAAACGCAAGCTTCCCCAAAGAAGAAAACTTCACAGAAGAACAACAATCGCTAATCTACTTCACAATCCAATACCACAAAAACCAACAATAAAAAAAACATTTCCACATCTAATCCAAAAAAAAAAAAAACATAATAAGCAACCACTATATCCGACAACCACACGCACCATTCTAGGTCCGATCTACCACGATCGGAAGCAAGATCATCCACATCAACCACTCCCATAATATCAAACCCCAAACAAAACTATAAAAAAATGCACAAAAAAACCCCCCCAAAATACGAAAAAAATGGAGAAAAATACCCTGGAACAGAATCGTGGATACGGGGAACAGAGCCCAGGCCGGCGATCCGCAAGCAGCGGCGGAGAACGGCGGCCGGATAGGGTGAGGGACGAGCGGCCGCCGCGACCTCCGCCGATTTCCACCACGGTGCAGGAGGAGGTGTCCCGTCTGTGTGGAGCCCCGTTTTAACGGGGTTCCCCGAAAGACGATAGTGCCCTTTGGTTGGCATGCATACCGGCGGCGGCGGTAATAATATTCACTAACTATTTATAATTTTAGAAACTTTTATTATCATAATTACTATTTTACAGTCAGTTAAATAATTAACACACGGTTTAATTTTCACCCTTTATATACTAAATCTAAAATATTATTAAGTAGCTCATTATTATTCAAATTATAATAAATTAAAAAACAATATTTTACTACGGCTTAGTTTTCATGTTCTCCGCTCACGTTTGATAAAAAATGTTACTCTTTTTTATTATTTTATTGTCGCACGTGAAATGATATTTGCTTAAAGTGAGCGAAAAATGTTGAAAATTAAATAATCTATTACAAACTATGAAATAAGTAAATTTAAAGTTGAAATTAATTTTAATAAAATGTTGACAATTTAAATTTTCAAAATTAAAGTTGAAGTACAGATAAAATTTTATAGTTATACATGAGATGATTAAATAAATTCTCAATTAAATTAGCAAAACTTGAATGAAAGTAGAACTTTTTACTTATATATAATTAGCAGAATTTTTGACCATTTTTTATACAATAAAAAAGTTAAAATTATTTTTATTTCATTTAATTTGGAATGATTAGTAAATCGATAAATCAGATGACCATTTATAATCCTTTATTGATATTTAAAAAATTATAATTTTTTGATAAATGTTTATTAAGGTGTGAATTGTATTCTTTGATTGATTAATGTCTATTTGCCTAGAATGCGACATATATTAAATTAATATCACATATTTAAAGCTTAGTATAAATAACTTCACATATTTAATGTGCATGGATATTATATTTTTAGTATTGAAATGGTGAATATACAAATTAATTAATAAGGTCAAGTAGTACAAATATGACTTTAAAACTCAATCATATTAAAAAAAAGTATGATGATAAGTGCCATCTATCAAACAAAGGAAATTTGCGTGCAATACTATTCCAAGAAGAATCACCTTTATAAATAATTTTGTGATTTTTATCATATTTTAAAAAACTCTCCTGAATTTTAATTAAATTTTAATTATTCACTAATACATTTTTTCCTCTACTCTTTTCTCAGTGTTTTTTTGCCCCCGAGAAAAGTTCTAAAATTCTATTTATATTTAAAAATATTTGAAAACGAGTATTGTTAATTTTCTATTTTTTTCATGCTAAAAATATTTAAAACGTGAAAAAAAAGGTGGGGTAGAGCTAAAGAGTCCAACAGAGGAAGGTTTTTTAGTGTAAAGAAAAGTTTGAAATTTAACTTTTAAAAATTGATGCGAAGAAGACAATTCTTGGCTATTTTTTTAAGGAGTAAAAAAAACATTGTTTTTTAAATAATTAATATCATAATATCACTGACTAGAGGAGATTTAGTCCACAAAGCTCTTAGATATCAAACTTCATCTGGAAAGGGTT
>JAVDBV010053075.1:0-16855 GCA_032619315.1 Piper longum
CGTAATTTATCAATTAAGTAAATTATAAATACAATTAAGATGGAGAATCTTATCAAATTTTCAAATCCTATTAATTTATGGAGAATCTAATTAATTTTCTTCAAATTTATATTTTTATTTTCGGAATTATTTAATTAAATAAAATAAAACACAAGGTAAAGATGGAAAAATTAATCTCTAAAATTTTGAAAAAATCTTATTAAAATTATTAATTTCGTAATTTTAATTATTTAAATTAGAAACGGGATAAAGATGAAAAAAGAGTTAGTAACATACGTTTAGTATTATTATTTTCGTAATTCATTAATTAATTAAATTAGAAATATAAGTAAGATAGAAAATCTTATCAATATTTTCAAACTATTAATTTATAATTTTTATTTTCGTAATTATTCAGTTAAATAAATTAAAAACATGATAAAGATGAAAAAAATTAAACTTTCAGATTTTTACCAAATATTTTAATATTATTAATTTAAAAAAATTTAATTATTTAAATTGAAAATGGGACGAAGATGAAAACAAGAGTTGATAAATGCATATTAATATTATTATTTTCGTAAATTTTAATTAATGAAATTAGGAATATAATTAGGATCGAAAATCTTATCAATCTTTTTTAAATCCAATTAACTTTAATGGTTATTTTTTGAATCATTTAATTAAATTATAAACGTGATAAAGATGAAAATTTTATCTTTTAGATTGTTACAAAATCTTATTAATATCATTAATTTCATAAATTTTCATTAATTCAATTTGAAATGGGATAAAGATGAAAAAAGTTGATAAATACATATTTAATATTATTAGTTTAGTATTTTTTAATTAATGAAATTAGAAATATAATTATGATGAAAAATCTTATTTTTTGGAATTTTTAATATATTAATTTCATATTTTTTTTAAATATCTATAAAATAATGCATAATATTTTATAATATTTAATTAAAAAAACTACAAATATGATAATGATGGAAAAATAGATCTTTAGATTTTTAAAAGCTTATTAATATTGTTATGTCTGGAATTTTTATTTATTAAATTAGAAATGTGATAAAGATGAAAAGAAGACTTGATAAATTCAAAATATTACAGTAGGGTTAAGATGGAAAATCTTATCTTTTAGAATTTTTTCAAATTGTATTAATTTTATTATTTTCCGAGTTTTTAATTTATTAAATCAGAAATATGCTAAAGATGGAATTTATATATTTTTCATCTTCATCGATTTGCAATTTCATTATTAAAAGATTAATCACAATTTTCTGAAAATAATAATTTTTTGGCAAAAACTTATTAATATTATACTTAATTAGAACATAATAACTTTTAATCAATTAGAATATGTCATTTTCAAAATTATTGTATTTTATTAATAAGGATTAGAGTTAGATCTTAATTTAAATAATATATATTTGCCAAAGTTAAAAAAATTATCAAATTTTAAATAGAGTTAGATAATATTTTAAATTTGATTTAAATTTTTTTAAATATATAAATTCAAACAAAATGACTTTCGAGTATGTTTAATTCTAATTCTAACAAGGATTTTAATAATTATAAATTGAATATATTATTTTTTTAAAGTATAGCAAAATATAAAGAGTATAAAATTAAATAAAACGTGTACCATGTGTCACGTAGGAACATTTTGAAAAATAGATAAAATTTACAAAGAAATATAGTTTTTTTTAAAAATAACTATTTAAAAAATTCTACTATTATATTAATAAATTTATATAAATTACAAGTATAATTTTAATTATATATATATATATATATAAGTGAGAAATAGATTTAGATTTGATATCTGATTTATATTAAGACGATGGCAACTAATTATAATTAATAAAAATTAAAATATAAAGTAAGAAATATAATTAATATATAAAAGAAAAGATATACAACCTCATGTAACGGGCGAATATACCCTAGTAAATTTTAAACGTAAAGAGGGGAGTGAATCATGCAGTATTTGAATTATTTACCTGCTGGGTCAAGTTGTATTTTTTGGGGAAATGAACATGAAGTGATCAGAGTGGTTCCCCACTTGAATGGGTGTTTGCTCAGAGTTTTTATCAGATGAAGAATCTGATTCTTTCCTTCCGTAATGGGCGAGGCAAGGGCCTGTGTTAAGTGTCGGTCAATCAATGAGGTGTTCTTCGACATCTAAACAAGTCTAGTGTATGTAGAAGAGGACGGAAGGTGGCCACAGTTCAAGCACAGTAAACAAACGACAGACAAAGATCTCCTTCACATGCATCTTCTTCTACAATTTTAATTACTCCCCCACCACAGATCAGTCTACATGCATGCACTAGTTTATTTTATGATCCGGCCAGTTGAATATATCTATACATATATAATCCTTAATGTCCGGCCACCCAAATATTCTTAGTCTCTAAAGTTGTATTAAATTATTTGTAAGACATTCTTCTTTGCCTGCCACTATAATTGATCAATTGACATCTCGTTACCAAATGTCATATCCAAGCTGGACCATAATTAGTGAATTGCATTGTGGGAAGACGTATAATCTTGTCATTGAATTGTATAATAGGGCATCGAGAAGCTGTGGCCCCAGTGAAGTCGACTTCTCCTCCCCACCACTATCCCAACTTGCTATATTACGTTTGTGCATATATATTTTAATTCTTCTCCAAGTTTCTCCATGTAAATGTAAAAGTGACAAGATTTTAATTCCTAAGCATGATCTTAAAATACGATTTGGAGTATCCCACAAGTGGGCCTCACGTCAATGAGCGTCATGTGTTTCTAAATAGAAATTTCTTTAGGTAGGGGCCGCCCTCTATGATGGGAAATGTGAAAACTGTAGTATGGCATATAGTAATATATATATGTATATATATATATATATATATATATATATGTGGTCCATCAAATAATTGTGAGGGTAATATAGGACTCATCAACTTGGGTTCATGTTCACAATTTTGAAAAATTTAAGAAAACTATATGGTAGACGGAAAGGATGGATCATGCTAGATCAATTATTGACTACTTTGCCCGATATGTGATTATACTTGATACTTTTAAAAAAACTATTATTTATGTAAATCTTGCTGTCCCAACATTGATGACTAATATATTTCACTCGCGTTAGCCGTTATCATCTCATGTGGAGGGTAGATGAATAGAAAAAAGTAGTTTTTATTGAGCATAGGTGGAGAATATGAAAATATCGATGGAAGATTTTTCTATGGGAAAAATTTTTATGAGCTATGCCTCATATAACTCATATGAACTACATATTTAATTTAAACTTTCAGGGTTTTAACATTTAGTAAAGGCATGGTTTACGGGTTACTATTCATTTCTAAAACCTTCTAGTTTACTAGTAGAATATTACCGTGACCTTGCACCTTGCACTTTATTTTAATTGAAGAAGAATGTTTGCTGTCATTTTCAGTTTTTTTCTAAATTTGGTCCTGCATATTTGAATTGGCTCGAGTTCCCTGTACTTAAATGGAAAAAGAAAAATCATATATAACTATTTTAATTTTTTCCAAACATGACAGCCATCAATTTAGATTGTTATCAATAATAGTCAAGTTTTAAACCTTTCTTTGGCGCATCTCCATTTCTTTTATTTTATCGTTAATTATCTTCCGGATGACATAAATGCCCTTGACATCGCTTCCAATTTATTTTGAAAAAAAAATATCACTTCCAATTTTTAGTGGAAGATATTTTTTGATAACACTCCAAATTTGCGATGTGTATATTTTGTTTCGAAAAAAGAGTATTTTTTTTATACATATTTTGTTTGTCAATATTTTCAGGCAATCTCTAAATCTAACGCAACGCACGGAATCATCCAACGCACAAAAACAAAAAACAACACAAACACGAAAAAACCTGGAAAAAAAAAGGTTCAGTTTTCCCTGAAATGAAAGAGTGTCCAAAATTGCGGCCCTACTTAGAGAAGACATGCAGGTCAACGCAAAAATTGCACAAGCCAAAAATTCGATAATTATAGTTACCTAAGAGAATCTTAGTGGACGATATTTTATGGCGACGTTGAACGTAAACGTTTTCTACGGTGGGTCACAAGATGTCGGCCGAAGGACCAGGCAATATGATTAGTGACAGGTCATTGGGTTATGGGTATGAGATCATTCAGTACCAGGCTAAAAAAATGATTAATTAATACAATATATCGATCTGACCTTGAACTAATTTTGTTGCCTTCTTTGATTATTTTTTGTTTGTTGTAAAATTTCAGATTTCTCCCCTAAAACAATATTACCTATTAACTAACCTAGAAGGAAGCAAGAAAGAAACCGACACCGACAAAATTGTGCAATCCGAAAAAAAGAAGTGTAATCGGAGTATAACTAAACTGCGGTAGTACCTTGCCAACTATTGATCAATTTTATGTACATATGGTAACATAGCACTTCATAGGTATACCATATTATAATTCTTTATTGATTACAGTTTTGGGTGACCTCCATATTTAACCCCCCTTTATTAGGAAAAAAAAGGCATGTCATTGGGGCGTCATCAAGGCATCAGCTTTTTATTTAACTAGTTAAAACACTTTGCCGTGCGCAAGGTACAATAATTAATGGACATACCAAGATATTCAAATTATTAGACGATTGCACTCGTCAAATAATATTTTTTTAATGAATGGTCATTGGGTTTTTTAAATATTATAGAAATAATAATGATAAATTGAAAAATATCACATGATTAAATAAAAATAATTTAATAATAAAAATACACAAAAAATAAAAAAATGTTTTTTAACTTCGGCAAGAATAATATTAAAAGATAAAAAATCAATTAAAAAATATAATCCTCTAGATATGTATAGCCCCTTATTTTGAAGATTTGCAATCTAATGAATACATTTTCCTTTTATAATGAGGCATCCCTTAAAATTACCTCTTTTAAAGAGAGCATCTTTCTAATATTATATGGAGATGTATCCCATAAGACTACCCCTTTCTAAAGAGTTGTAACTGCTTAAAATCAATGAGAGAAAACAATCTCTCTGGAGCAAACCCGGGGACAAATTTAAAAACTCGTAGCTTAAGCTCTTCACAATAAAAATATAATATTAGCATTATACTCATGACGAGACTCGGTAATTCTTAGAAGAGTTAAAAACATAAAACAAGAGCTCACCAAACATGCAAGATCACTCAGGGCGTGACATACACGAGTAAGGACTTGGCGCTTTCAGACAATTGAGAAGTCAGCTATATAAACCAAAAACACCTCTTGTCAGGCCTCCAATGGCTGTTTTCACACGTATTAAAATAACAGAGAGAGCCATTTTCACGGCGGGGTGGTGGTTCCCAAGGTCAAACAAAGGGACCACAGTTACTATTGGAAGTCATTTTCACAAGATGTATACCATGTCTAATTCCTAATGATGTCTCGGAGCAGCTAGATGATCTTCGTGTATGTTCTCTTCAAAATGCTCAAACTGGGGAAAACTACAGCGTATAGCAGCTTTGATATGCACATAAGACGGATTGGAAGAGTTCTTTTTCTTCTCGTCTTCTTCGTCCCAGCCGATGCTGTTGCTCATGGCGTAATCTTATAACCGGGATATGTTCGTGTCCTTTAGCTAGCGAAGCCATTTCCTCTGTTTCAACTAATTTTGTTGCTTTCTCCTGTTTAATTTTTCCTGGGCCATTGCTCACATAAGAAGTAACCGTTATATTCTTTTGTTGCCAACTATACGTCTAGATCAAGTATTAGTAAATGAGTTTTGAGCAATGAAATAGCAAATTATTACTATTATTGTTATTATTATTTTGCAATGAAATGGAAATTATAATTGATGTGGCTAAAGGATAAGATCATCTCAGTACCTCTCCTTCCCAATTAGCCTACTAAATATTCCTAACTGAGTAGGAAGCAGTGAAAAGAAAAGAAATTTGCTTGTGGCCAAGCTGAAATAAAATTGGTTTTTCTTTATATTTTTTTAAAAAATAACATGGATAAAAGTTGTGGCGTCTTCTCTATGCTAATTTTTGGAGCGGAGAAACCATCTAGATTTTTTCTGTATTTGGTGATCTTTAATGATGGGTATGTATTAATTTTTAGATTTTTTTCTACGCCAAAAAAATGTGGAGAAATTTTCTCTACCTTACTTTTCTGTATTCTACTTTTGTCTATATTTTAAGATTAAGAATATTTTTGCGGTAGAAAATAGTAAGAAAATTAATGTATACACACCATCAAATATTTTCAAATATAAAAAAATGTAAAATTTTCTCAACAATAAAAAATGGCATGGGCAAAGCCTGAAATTAAACCTGAAAAAAGTCTTTTTTTGTGTGTGTTGTCACGAAATACAGACTGCCAAGTCAACCCATTCAACCTGGGCTTTAATTGTCTCCATTGAGTACTGTTAACAATATGTGGGTTGAACATTGACAAGCCCACCTGCAAGAACAAAATGCAGTAATCGCTCAAAGAAGTCCATAACTACGAACTTAGCTTTTAAGAAAAAAAAGAAAGAAATAAAATCTCAATGCGTTATCAAATTTTTTCCACTTTTCCAAACTTTGAATTTGATTGACCCAAAAAAGTTGCTATGAAAACATGATCAAAGTGACAATTCAATGAACTAATAAAACTCAAAGTAGGTTAAGATAGAGAAAGTTTTAGTGGTGTATATAACATTACTATAAAAAAAAAATCGAGGAACTTCTCAAATGTCTGTTGGATTAAACTGCCTACGACATCCAATTGCATTAAACTGAGCTTTTTACCTTTATTTAATTAATTAATAGAAAACCATCCAAAAACATTTTAATTCGATTGGATGAACTATGACGTACCTAGTTTAAATTAAGTTTTAATGAGATTGGATGTAGTAATCAGGACTGAGGTTAGCACTCCTCGACATTTTAATTTTTTTTCCAAAGCCAAGTAAAATAAAATAAATTCTCAGAAACTAGGTACAAGATCCAGTTGAACTTTTCATCTTTCATTAACAGAGAAGCATATAAAATTATTTTTTTTTTTAAAATGAAATGTAATTAGTATTTGATATTTTGATAAACTTCATGAGTACATAATAATCCTGGCATGCACAGTCTTAAAAATTGCTTTCTATATATGGAACGGGTACCCAAAAAAAATTTTCTGTTAAAGCGAGGCACCATAATTTTCGTACTTATAATTGATAATTTAAAACATTTACAAACAATAAAAAAAATGGTGTACAATAATTTCATACGGTTCGAGTCTCATTGTGCGGCAGTGATAATTAAGTGATATGATAATTGATATGTGCTTATGTGAAAATTATTAATGATAACGAATTAAGTCTTTTCCTTTTGTTCTCGCGAACAATTCGATGAATACGAGAAACGCTCGAGGGCTCTCTTCAACGCTAGCTTACTGGTCGTTAATTAAGAGCAGGTAGGTTGGCGGATCATTTGGTCGGTTAAAATAGTGTTGAACCTTATTGAAATAATTTGGTCAACTAATTAAAAACTAAATTATAATTGCTGATTAAATCAAATTAGTTAGGTTTGGTTTGGTTTTAACCAAACTATGATCAAAATAAACAAAATAATAAATGATATTTTATATCATTAGGTATTCTGAGTGTTTATTATAATTATTTAGTTTATTTAAGAAATAAAAAATTATTAGGACATATTTAGGGACTAATTATAAAGTTATTACGAAAAGTTACATGAATAATATTCTATTTTGAGGCATTATATAACAAATACACAATATATAATATATTAAATTTTCATCTCTTACACATATATAAATAAATAATTTTTAATAAATTAAACAAAAATAACAATTTTATAAATATTTATTATATATCATGATTAGGGATGTTAATTGAGCAAGCCACTTTGTGAACATTTGGAGTTCGGCTCGGTTCGACTCGACTCGAAACTCGACATTTAAATGCTCGAAGTTGAACTCGACTCAAACTCAAATCCTACGAGAAGAACTTAAACAAAGCCGTGTTCAACTCGACTTGACTCGGTTATAATTCGAACTCGACTCGAATTCGACTCGTATCTTGACTTGAACTCGACTCGATAAAATATAATATATATATATATATATATATATATATATATATTAATAAGTTTAATTGTAACTAGTTATATTTATTTATCTACTATATTTTAATGGAGAAGTGAACTAATTGAGATGGTAGGAATTCAAGCCTTTAACCTCAAAGGCTGTGGGTTCAAATCATGTCAACATGTTAATTTCATTCTTCTGGCTTTTAATCGAGCCGGGTTCGAGCTCACGAATGAGCTAAATTCGAGCTCAAAAAAATTAAATAATTTAAGTGTATTCGAGTTTGAACACGAAATAAACATTCGAGTCACAAGTCGAGCTCGACTCACTCGTTTAGCATCCCTAATCATGATGAATAAAAAAACATAAAGGCACATCTACAATGAACACAAAAATGATCAAACTAATAAATTCATTTATTAGTTTATTTGATTTGATTAGATTCAATTAAAAACTAATCAAACTAAGTTTGGTTGATTTTGATTTCAACCTACAACCAAATCGAACTAGCAACGAACCAAATTATCAAAATGAGTTTGGTTCGGTCGATTTGATTCGTTAACCAAACCATGCTCACCCCCAAGTCTAGCCACTTACCCTAAGAAGGTGCAAGCATTTTTTTTTTTCGCTCTCACCGTGTTTTGGTCTTATCATGGTTGAATTATCCTATAGGCTCCTTAATACTTATTTAATTTAAAATTATAATTATTATTATTTATTATCAATCATCACGAAAGCATTAGACTATAATTCTACCTAAATTAGAAATTAAGAATATTAATTTATTTTAATATATTGATAAGTATACTATCCAATAAAATTTTGTTACTTAAAAATATATTCTTAATTTAGATTTTTACTATTTTTTTATATATTGGGCTATAACTCTACTAAATTAGGAATTGAAAATGTTAATATATTTATAAATATTCAATCAAATTAAATTTTGTAACTTAACAATAAATACTTAATTTATATTTTTACCATTTGTATATATTTATTTACATTTACAAAGTGTTATTTATTATTTAAAAACCTAGAGTGTTATTCTTATTGAATTAAAAATCATTAAAAATAAATTCTATTTGGCTATTTAAATTTAAATTAATTTTTTAATATTTTTGTTTAACTATATTTTTTGTTAAATATAAATAGTATTTATTTTTTTATTTCAAAAATAATATCATAATAATTCTGAAATTAATTTTATATATTCTTAATATATATATTATTAATAAGTATTAAAGAAAATACTCTGTGCCTCGCACCGGTCTTTGGCTAGCACATCCATATGTATATTATAAAATGTTTGATCACGATGTTACTTGTGGAATATTTCCTGTTAATTAGTTTTAAGTGTTCCTTCCCGTGCACCAAGTGGGAAAGGTTTACTTTGATATTTATCTATATCTTCCAATATCTAAGAAATTAAAGGAGCCTCCAAATACTCCACACTCACTCAGTATATTTTGCCACATGGAATTAACTATTGTTACTATGGATATATGAAATTAAAAAAAACCTTAGTAAAAAAAAAACTATTGTTACAATTTTGTCAACTTTTATTAGGAAAGTATTAATTGAAATAAAATTTATTTTTAACATTTGTATACAACTATTTTTTGTTGTTAAAGTTTATAAATATTCATTAATTTTATTTAAAATAATATAATAATATTTTTAAAAATGAATTTTGTGTATTCTTAATATATATATTATTAATAAGTTTCAAATGTTCCCCGCAGTATAATTTTATCTGATAAGAATCTTTTAAAAATATAAATTCGATTTAATTATTATTTTTTTACTTATTAACATTTAAATTATTTTTAATATTTTTATATAACTATATTTTTTGTTGAAATAAAATAAAAATTGGTCATTTTATTTAAAAATAATACAATAATATTTTTAAATTAATTTTCTATATTTTTAATATATATTATTAATAAGTTTCATAACATGTATCCCATGTATAGCATAGGTCTTTGACTAGTTAATTTAAAGTATAGTACATTTTAGTTAAAATTTTATGTATAATATTTATTTATATTATAATAATTATTTTTATAATCTTAGTTATTGTATTTATTTTAATTATATTTTCATCTATTAATTTTGATTAATAATTCAAAAAATTTTATTTATTCATTAATTTTATTTAAAACTTTTTAAACTCAAAATAGGGTAGTTTTAGACAATTAAGATTTTTCATTTCTATTTGTAATAACAAGTGAGTAAAATTAAAATTAAAATTACTTTTGTTAAAAGAAAACTCATACCTTTATTTATACATAATACTTTTATGAATAAGATATAAAAGGTAATATTGTCATTTAGTTAGATAACACATGGCGGATCCTAATGAAAATTTTTCAATAAGAAATTAATACTTTCGTTGTATCTAATTCTTTTGTGAACATGAAAATGTAATTGTAAATTAGTTAGATGACACGTGGAAATTTTGTATTAATAGTCTTGGATTTTATATATACAATAATAATAATAGTTCCTTTCCTGTATGATACACCACATTATAAAAAAATGCAACTACTCATTATCTTGGTTAGATTTTTTTGATTGATTTAGATGTTAACAGAAATTTAAATTAACATAGAATATAATATAATTTAATTAAAAAGATTATCCATAATATTTACTTTTATTACTTGATGATATGTATTATTATAGATATAAATTTATTATAGTCTTATATATTATGTCTTTTTTTTAAAAAATATTAATATAATATTATCTATCAATATTTAGTCGATATTGATCATCAAGTTATCAATTTTATAAATCTATTTATTTAATAATTGTTAAACTTAAAATATGTTTTTGATCGTGATTTAGATTTTCTATTTTCTATTATAATTGTAAAAGAGTAAAATTATAATTTAATTTTGCTTTTATGAATAGAAAATAAATAGTTAGAAGGCAAAAGTAAGGTCCTAATTCAAAAGACTTAGAAAACTAATATATATTTTTTGTAAAATAAGAAATAAAAAATAATATTATAAAAATATTTTTATGACATATTTTAAATATTATAAAATATTTAGAGGATACAAGGCGCGTCATTAATTCAAAACATTACCTTACCACCTTCTGTACTCTGCTAATTCCCAGCTTGGTCTCTCCATCTCCTCAACGTTTCTCCAAAGCTTCTCCTCGCACACATCCTTTCTGGTTCAGACATCAAGTCCGGCATGGAGTTCGTTAGTAACATATTACCATATGCTTCTTTAAGGTCTGGTTAATTGATCAATCACTTTGTTAATTTCAAGAAAATTAGAGTCCTAAATTATTTATTTTTCTTTCAAATTTGAGTTGATTTTAATAAGGATCTAGATTGTCGTGAGAGTTTTTCCCAAGGAATATATATACTAATTTTGCAGTAAGATGTAATTCTTAAAGCTGGCTGTTCCTCATTTACAATTTACTTAGCGTTGACTAGATCAATGGTGGGGTGATTGTTCGTTGGGGTGAGAAAACCATCCGTTCCTGGATCCTATATTCAACTTTTTACATTCAATAAAATGACTTGTTAAAATCATGATCCGATGGTATTTTATTTTTTCTATGTTTATGTTACTTCGTCATCTTTTAATTTCACTACAATTGAATTCTTAACAAGAAGTTTAATTGTTTCATTACAAGTTTCATACTATCATCATTAAATGGGAAAACTGGAAACTATCAACGAGTAATGCAAAGTTCACTGACCTCCTAGCCGGGATAAGGGTATGTGTGTACGAATGATAATGGTGTTAATTGGTGGTCTCTAGACCTGTTTTTCCTTTGAATTCATCGGAATTAGTCCTTTGCTGCAGGTTGCGATGAGACAATTCAACATCCGTGACTTTCTCAATGATGCACCTAGGATCAGGGCATCATCTTCGTTGCTCCTGCCCCAAGCTGGAAAAAGTCAAGCAGCTGCTGCCATTGACGCTGCGGCCGGGGCATCCACAATGGCTCCCCAGCTAATTGTAAGCCCAAATTCTAGTTGATCACACCTGTCAAAGAAGTTGGAACGATGGATTATTCCAAAGGGCTTGTAGCTTCATCGACAGTCGAGAAGTTGGAAAGGTTGGGATTTACGGAACGGGAGGTGTGGGCAAAACCACTCTGTTGAAAAAGATCTACAATGAATACTTGGTATTTAGTAAGTTTGAGGTCATTATGTGGATTCACCTGCCCAAGGAAGCTGACCACGTGAATATTGGGAGGTTTACCTTCAACTAAGAGAGGATACGTAATATGTTCCATCTTCCTTTGCGGTCGGCCTTCAGAGTGGTGGAGAACCTCTCATGGTGTAATAGAATTACCAGTCCCGACGATGAAAGGAATGCCACTTCATTTTATAACTTTCTCCGCACCAAGAAATTTTTACTGCTAATAGATAACATGTGGGGACGTGTGGACTTAACAGAGCTAGGAGTACCGGATCCTACTAAAGATAATATGTGCATACTAGCCTTCACGACTCGATTGGAAAAGGTGTGTCGGAAATGAACTCCGACGAAGAGATCAAAATAGACTGCTTGGGGCCGAGTGATTCATGGGCTTTATTTAAGAATAACGTTGGGACTAAACCTCTCTACTCTCTTCCTGGCGTACTTGAAGCGGCTTATGCAGGTTGCAGCAGAATGTGGTGGATTGCCACTTGCACTTGCCACACTTGGTAAACCCATGTCAAGTAGGTATGGTTTACAAAGATGGGAACTTGCTCTGGATCTTCTTCAGAGTTATCCGTACGAGTTCAAGGAGATGGAGTGGAAGCTGTTTATTTGTTTCAAAATTCAGTTATGATGCTCTCCAGGATGATCGCCAGAAGAGGTGCTTCTTGTATTGTTCCCTCTTTCCTGAGAACTATGGCATCGATGCGAGTAAACTGGTTGGCTATTGGATCGGGGAAGGATACGTTGGAGGAACAGAGACTTTGAAGAGAGCAAAAGACAGAGGGCACGGAATCATTGGTGGGCTTGAGTCTGCATGTTTGTTAGAGGGGGATGAGAACGAGAAAGTGAAAATGCATGGCTTGATACATGACATGGCCTTGTGGATCGTCTCCGATAGAGGGAGGGAGAAAGGCAAGTTCCTTGTGCACCGACGACGGCTTACCGGTTCAATGTCTAATGGAGCAAGGCCCAAAGGATTTTCGTCATGCCCGACCATCTCGCCCGAACCTGTCGACGTTAATTTTTGAGGTAGGAAGGGTAAGCTCGAGTATGGAAGCTTACACAAAAATGATGTTCCATGTTCATCAGAACCGACTCCACAGTTGTTAGATCCGACCCTAATAATCCAATATATCTTCCAGAATATGCCCCGCCTAAGAGTGCTAGACTTGGGCTCATTGACAATCCCTACATCCGCAAGGAATTTAGCTGCTTTGAGTTACAAGTGGCTCGCCTGGTTCTGGGTCGCCAACTTTTCATCTCCATTCTCTCCCCGGCTTGAAGATCTCACGTCTACGGTACTCGTCTATGGCTCCGTGGGAACTTGAACTCGATTCAGTGGAAGAGAGCTTAGGGAGTCGTACCTAAGGTCACCGGGAAGATTCTCCTTGCCCCCTGATGTCGGAAAATTTACCATGTTGGAGAATCTGGATCTATCCAATACCGGCATTCATGACCTTCCCTACACGATTGGACAGTTGGTTGAGTTACGACAGCTTATTGTTGAAGGATCGAAACGCAAGAGATTGCAAGTTGATGTTGGCCGGTTGACAAAGTTGGTGATTCTCAATCTGCAGTCGACTCTAATCACCGGCCTTCCCACCACTATCGGCCACCTACACGAGTTGAGGATGCTCCACCTCGGTGGCTCGCATCTTGCAGAACTATCGTTAGAAGTTGGGAATTTGGTGAAGTTGGAGGTATTAGATGCAAGTCGTACCCCCATGCACGAGATTCCAAGCACAATCGAACATCTAGTCGGTTTAAGACATCTCAACCTTGAATGGACAAGATTTGAAACATTGCCAGAGAAGTTGGGTGCTTTGACAAAGTTGGAGACTTTAAATCTGAGGAACACAGCAATTATTAAGCTTCCGACCACAATGGGGCAACTAGTGAATTTAAGAGATCTCGATCTCAGTGGCATAATAAAACTTGAAATTGCCAACGTGGTTCGGTGATTTGAAGGATTTGGAGACATTAATTTTGAGTGCAACTAGCATAGTCGAGCTTCCAAGCGCAATTGGACGGCTAGCTAACTTGAGGCGTCTCAACCTCGAAAGGACAAAGCTTGCAACGTTGCCAACGGGATTGCGTGCTTTGAAAAAGCTGGAGGCACTAAATTTGAGGAAAACAAGCGTTGCCCAGCTCCCACGTGCAATCGCAGAACAAGATTTCTCGGGCCATCTTAAGCTTGGATGGTTAGATATATGAAACGGTTCCAATGGAGTTGTGAGTTGAGCCGCAGTTGCAGAGAATAATTCAATCCCAAATACATCTTTGAGGCTTCTACAGAGTTTACATACAAAACAAGACATCTCTGATGATGATGCTTGACAAGTTTGCCTAAGCTGAATAGCTCAAAAGGGTTTTGGAAGCGATAAACAAAAATAGACTACAGTATTACCTTCATATATTATTCAAATGGCAGTGGTAGAAAATTTGGCAAACATCAGACGAGTAAAAAGTGGGGTCCTGAGGAGCTCCCTTTTGTAATGAAGTATACAATAAAAGGTCAAGAGATGACAAGCTCCTTGCGCCAAAAGAAACTTACCTGCCCTTCAAAATATTAGCAAAATAAGTAGACTCGGTTGCATCTTGACTCGCGTGCAGAAACTTGCTTGACAAGCTCTTTCATTCTTACTTTTTAATATTTCTTTAGAGGCTTGGTTTGAGACCTTTGGCACATTATGTTATACATATACATGTAATAATACTAACGAAGCTGCATGAAGCCCCCTGTTTAGACATGTGTCAAGGGGAAAGTGAATGAAGAGATCTCCGAGTACCAGCAACAAGGAAGATTACTACTATTATCAGGAAGCAGATCAAAGTGGGGTGGTTGTCGCCAATCTTGAGCTGCTTCACCCCCTCCTCACCTACATGCAAGCTGCCAAAGGAGATGATGACTGCTACCAAAATGAAAGCAGTGGAATCCCATAGTGGATCCTGATATCCTCCTGACTCAGACCGAGTCAGGGGCACCGATTCCCATCTCCTACCTCCCCTCGAAGTCCAACCTCTCTTCCTTATGACGACGAAAATGAACGCATCCGATCTTTACACCCATGCTTGTGATTAATGTGGGATAACGTATTGTACGTCCTCATTATATGTCGTGCAACTTGATATTGTAGCTTGGGGGGGAAAATAAAAATAAAAAAACTTGATATTGTATCATTTTTTCCCATCTTATGGAAGATAATCAACCCTCTCAGGTTTGTAGGATTTAACAATGTCGACAATTTAGCTTGACGACTCATTTGCTCTATCCAAAGTGCACATAAGTATCGTATAATTATAAATAATAAAATTTTCTTGAATTACACTACATTTGTAAACACACTACACATGCCCAACATATTATTACAGCCGGGATAATATCTACTTTAACTACCTCATATTCATCGAGCTGATTCTCCGAACATCAATTCATATTCAATAAAATTTTCAAACATCAAATCTTTTCTTGATAATTCACCTTCGTTTGCTAACTCTACTTGCTTTCCATCAACCTCGAGCGACAGCCACCTCTCCACGTTTTCTCCTGTAACATACCTTCAGAACTGGTTTTTCCAATCCCGAACCTCCTGGCAAGCACTTGACGCGTTCTCTGATCATCAATTCATATTCAATAAAATTTTCAAACATCAAATCTTTTCTTGATAATTCGCCTTCGTTTGCTAACTCTACTTGCTTTCCATCTACCTCGAGCGACTGCCCCCTCTCCACGTTTTCTCCTGTAACATACCTTCAGAACTGGTTTTTCCAATCCAGAACCTCCTGGCAAGCGCTTGACGCGTTCTCTGATGGGTAACATTTCCGATGTAGAGGCATTTTTTCCCTTTGGTAATTCTTTGCCTCGCCTCTCAACTGGCTTTGAGATTTTATCCAAGTTCTGAAGTGTCTCCTCTGTAGCCTGATTATGTATGAGAACATCATCCAAAGCCTGCAAAAAATACATGTAAAAGCTACACAATTAAGATACAGGATTTAGTATGCTCCCATGAGAATATCCATCCAAAGTCATCTTTCATTGCTAAGAAATAAGAAGCAAACACAAATCACCAGATTACTCATAAGAAATTTGATGAAGGTAGGCCACCTTTGTCTTGGGCTAAACCTTTGCCAAGAATTAAATACTATAGCACTCCATATCAGACAACATGCAATTACAAAAATTCCTCAGACAGTCAAGTAAAGCCTAAAAAAAAATTTCAATAGAATGTTGCGCCTATGGAAGTGCAGTGGAGAAACCCTGACAGAGAGTACAAAACATCTAGAAACCAAGTAAAAGAATTCAAGTCATCTACCTACATCTAATATCCATCTCTCTCTCTCTGTCTCTCTCTCTCTCTCTTTCTCTCTCTCTCTTTCTCTCTATATATATAGGGAAACAAAGGAGTGAGAACTTGAGAACTTTAGGAACCCATTTTTTAAGTGTTAGATAGGATTCACCAGTGATGATGCTTTTACTTTAGGAGGGTATTTTTGTCATGACATTTTTACAACTTAAACCCAGCCCTCTCAAAATGAGATCCTAAAGTTCTCACTCTATCGTTTCCATATATATACATATATATATATATATATATGTATATATATGGAAACGATAGAGT
>JAVDBV010053085.1:0-11714 GCA_032619315.1 Piper longum
ACTTATCTCGGGTCATTTAACCGATCGCATTTCCGGATTAATAACCCTCGAGGATGAGATCCCTCCGGACCTATTATATTAAATTCCCTACCCAGGCCTATATATATAGTTTTCGTATTTTCAGTGAGAGATAGAAAGAGGGAGGCGGCCATGGCTTCAGACAAGGCATGTGTTCGTCTTCGGGTTGATGTTGGGGAGGACCCACTTCATCCCGAGGGATCCTGCTAACTCCGCGTTTGAGTTCCTCACGCCCGGAGAACGTGGAGGTTTACGGGTATTGTTTAGTACAGCACATGTCCGAACTTGTGGTTCAAAGGGTACTAAAGGCGACTGTCTGAGAGTGCTCGGCCTTCGGCTCAAGGCTAGGAGTAATATGGATGACGCAGAGGGCTGAGATGAATGAGAATGATATTTGACGCAAGACGCGAGAATGAGATTTGATGCAAGACGTAATAGATGAGATAGCGAAGGAAAGCGAAAGAGATGGATAGGGGATGCTGCCGCTCGAGGACGATGGCTCCCGTTAGTGCCCTTGTGAGATTTCTTGAGGAAGTATATTATGGTTTTCATTCAACACGAGGGTTAGCTCTCATGTGCCAGTTCGATATTAGTTATTTTCCGGACCGGTAACGCTCGTTACTGACGGTTTTGTACTATATGTAGGTGATGAGTACGAGATGGATGTGCCAGCTATACGGAGGAGCAGTGAGGTCTTCTGCACACACACATATATGTTTGTTGATTGAATGTTTAAAATTTTGGTTATGATTTTATTATATTGAAACTGACGTGATAAAATGAAAAGACGTGATGATAAAACGTGATTATGCGTTAAGACGTGATGAGATGATGTGAACATAAATAGATTGTGCACTGAAAGTGTGATGGGTTGAGACCCAAGTTTTAAAATGAGTTTATAGCATGTTAGATTTTGAATGAATGAAATTGTTTGATATATGATTAAATATACTTGCATATGTATATTTGACAAGGTGGCCCCTAATTGCATTTTTAGGGGAAACTCTATCCGTTATGTTTTAGAAATTTTATTGATTTTGATCTTAATTATATTAGTGTGTGGATTAGTTGTATGTCATCCATGTAGTGTCATGTTAGGATTATTATGCATTCATCCATGCATATAGAGATTCGTATCTTCATCTTAACCGAATCTAGTAGATTATCGAACGGTTCGGTCGCCGGTAGCATTTCCAGGTCGGTTCACGGGGGAGCCGAATTGGGGTGTTACAGGTTCAAATCAAATAAATACTGGACTGGGCTGGGTGGCGTGCGCAAGCTCCTTTTTCTCTCTGCGTGCGCCTATCTGCGGGTGGCGTAACGTATGCCAGATCCAATTCGGGTCGTAGATGGTCACGGACGCGGCTTAGTTCGAGTCTGCTCGCAGGTCTGATCAACTCGTGGGTTGGATGGACTCGGTCAAATAATTGAGCACGACAGACCCGCTTAGGAGTGAAACGGGAAACTTTGGCGTCATCTTTTCCAGTGACGGCGGCAACTGAATTTGGTGGAAATCGACTCCGACTTGTAGATCACTGATCCAAATTCACGTTTAATACCACTTATAGGTCATGAATGACCGGCATTGGTCGGAAAATCGCCGCGAAATCAGCTTTCTACGGCTGTTTTCTGCGACTTAATACTCTGTTTTCCCCTTATCATATGGGTCTCTTCTTGGATATTTACCGGAGACTGCAATGGTGAACTCTAGCGACGCTCACTTTGGGTTTGTAAACCACTCCTCCTTATTCAATTTGGTCACCACTTTGGAGGCCGGGAATGACCGGCACTAATCGGTAAATCGCCGCGAAGATTCGCCTTCGCGACTGTTTTTGCTCTATTTTTTCTTCTTCCCTGATCAGAAGCCGCTCTTCCTGGATTTTTTACGGAGACTGCAAGGGCGAACTCTAGCCAGACTCACTTTGGATTTCGATACCACTCCTCCGTTTCCACATTCCACCTCACGGCGGCACTGGGAATGGCCGGTACTGGTCGGAAAAGGTCAGTAAATTCTGCTATTCGCTACTCTTTTTTGGTCCGGTTTTTGATGGGCAACGTCGTCTTCTCCAACTCTGGCGATGCGGGGGCGTGGCGGCTTCCTTCCTGGACAGTGGCGGTGGGTCGGGCTTTCCTATGACGACCAGCAATGTGGTAGACCTTCCACTGTATGATGACGGCAACAACTCTGACAAGGATTGGCAAAGGTGACAACTTGGTGCGACCTGGGCTTTTTGGTAGATCGGCTGTAGCGTGGCAATAAGGCAACTCTTGATAATTTCTTCTTTGTAGCGAATGTATCATGCACTAGTTGGTTGAGATAGGGGGTCACAAGAGATAGATCTCCGGCAAGGGGCTCCTCCCCTTCTTCTTTCTTCTCTTTTCTCTTCTCTACAAAAACTTTTTTTCTTTAGCGTACAAGCCCCCCCCCTTCATTCAAATTAATGTAGTCCTTTTTATAAAATTCTCTCATGTATAGTTCCTGGTTACTGCCGTTAAATTTTTACCGCTTAATCATTTTTAGTTCCTCATTTCAAACCCCCAAAATCTTCACCAGCCCCTCTTATCTTCTCTTTCTATTATCTTCTTTCCTTGGATCTTGGAACCACCGTGGACTATTTCTGATGATTAGCTTTGAAGGCATGGGCTCAACCAGGGTTCGATCACATGATTTGGCCAAACAATATGTACATTATTTTCATGTATTTTATAAAAAATAATAAATTATACTAAAATTGACATGGCTCATCGCTTAAATTTCTCTTAAATTTTATTTATTTATTTTATTAAAGAGTCATGTTTATTGCATGATAAATATGTAATCACTTATATAAATAATTTTTTTACCATAATTTAGAATTTATCGCTTATTTTTAAATATTTTTGGTGACACATTTTTGTAGAGTCTAAATTAGAGATTATTTTTATGTAACAAAATTTTTTCTTTACTTATTAAATAAATGTCTTCTTTGTAAAATTTTTAAGGTTTTCTTTACTTTAATTTGGTATTCTTGAAAAAATTTTAATCAAAAAGTTTTTATAGATCTCATGGTCCTTGCTAACGTATATAATTATTTTTAATTTATTTATATTATTGTTATGGCTTAGGTCTCCACGGCCTCACGTCGGGATATATATATATATATATATATAATTATTTTTAATTTTTAATTTTTAATTAATGTAGATGAATTTAATTTAATTTTTTAACATACATCTAAAATTAAAGGATAATTATATCATTATTAAAATACTTCCCTTTTTTAATAATCATACATAATTAATTTTTCCATCCCCTAGGAATATTAAAAGAAATATTGCCTTTTTTATAAAATATTAAAATAAAATCTTAAATTCTAAATTTTTATATATTTTTTTTCAAGTGCGTGTCTACTTCTTTTAATGTTAAATTGAATTTTTATCGAAATGTGAAGTTAAAATGGACAGATAATAGCGTGTAATTCATTTATCACGTCAGCAGATGATTTTTTAATAAAATAATAAAATCAATTTTATAAGTAAATGAAAATAGAAACGGGCCAATGGGAAGCTGCCAGCAAAAGCGAAACGTGGATTACACGTAGCAACGGATCCCCGAACCGTCGAGCCCCGGAGCCTCGCGGCCTACGATCTCTCTCCCCCGACACGCGCCGTCTCCTCCGAATCTCTCCCCACCGTCCATCCCCATCTCCGAGCCAACGCCAGCCGTCCGATCTCATTCCGAGCGTCCGCCCTTCCCACCATCCACCCTGGCCTCCACCTCACGCCTCCCTCCTCCTCCTTGGACCTTCCGTTGAGCTCTTGGGAACAGGTATGTCCTCCATGTCCATGGCTTTTTGGTGTGCAAAGGTGCTTGCTTTTTGCGTTCATGGGTGCCTTTGGCTGCAAAGAGTGGTGCTTTTGCTGGGTTTGAGGGGTGGAGTGGTGGTTTTTTATGTGTGTTGGGTGTTGAGAATGTTGTGATGTTGGGTGTTGGATGATTTCATGGGGTTGTGGGAGGTTGTTGGTGTTGGAAGTTGATTGCTTTGAGCTCAATTGTTGATTGTAATATGCCGATTGGGCGGCTAGAGTGGTTTTGTTTTATTATTTTTGTTAAGAGTGGTGCTTTGTTGGTTTTGAAGGGGTGGAGGGGTGATCTGTTAGTGTTTTTTATTTGTGTAGGGTGTTGTGGATTTTGTGATGTTGGATTGGAAGGTTTCATGGGGTTGGGTGAGGTTGTTGGTGTTGGAATTAATTGCTTTGAGAGCTCAATTGTTGATTGTGGTTTGCAAATTGGGCTGCAAGAGTGGTGCTTTGTTGGATTTGAGGGGGTAGGAAGGTGATGGATTGGTGTTTTTTGTTTGGTTGGGTGTTGTGAATATTGTGGTGTTGGGTTGATGGTTTCATGGCATGTGGGAAGTTATTGGTGTTGGAAGTTGATTACTTTGAGCTCAATTGTTGATTGTGGTTTGAGGATTGGACTGCAAGAGTGTGCTTTGCTGGATTTGAGGGGGTAGGGTGGTGATTAATTGGTGTATTTTTTTGGTTGAATATTGTGATGTTGGGTTGATGGTTTCATGGGGATGTGGGAGATTGTTGGTGCTGGAAGTTGATTGCTTTGAGCTCAATCGTTGATATCTGCTTGTTTAAATCTTAAGATTTGGCTGCTAGACTGGGACTTTTTTTTTTTGAGGGGATGGGGTGATGATTGATTTGTGAATGTTTTATTTTTTAAGCATTATGAAAGTTGTGATGTTTGGTTGTACGGTTTACGTTTTTTTTATGAGGGTGTTGGTGTTGAAATTTGATTGCGTTAAGCTTAATTGTTGATTTCCATTTGTTGAATGTGAGGATTTGGCTGCTAGAGTGGTGCTTTGTTGGGTTTTGAGGTGGTGGACTGATTATTTGTGGATGATTTTTTAGGTTTTGTGGTATTAGGTTGTTGGTTTTTGGTTGAATGAGATTGTTGATGCTGAAATTTGAATGCTTTGAGCTTAATTGCTGATGGTCAAATTTGAACTTTTGGATCATGGCGTGGAGTGTTGTGCTCATGAGACTAGTATTGGACACTTTTTTTTTCAATGTTAACAAACGTTGTGGACAGTATGTATTGTATCAAGGAGTCTGTCTACTTGAATTAACGTATGTTTGTTAGTACCAGACGAGGAGTTTTGACATTCTATATTTACTGGCTTGGCGTGAATTATTGTGCTGTAAAGTTCTTTCAAAAATTTAAGTCATGTGAGTATGCTTGTGTGTAGCACTGTTGTTGATACAATTGTTTGGTTTCCTATCAGTGTTTGTTTTTCTAAGTGGTATGGGTTCTAAAGATGATAGTACACCTTCCAAGTCAAGCAAACCAGCAACCGCTGCTCAGGTCTTGATCTCTAACCTCCTCTCTCTTGTGCACATAGAATCACTAACGTATACAATTGCACATGGCAGGATGTGCCAACTACTCCATATCCTGAATGGCTAACTCCTGTACCGGTTTGTTATGATGCCTTCTCTTTCTCTTATCAATAGATTTCAACGCCATGTTCGTTGTTAGGTTTTAAAAAATTGAGTCATCTAGCTTTGGTCTGATAATTCACAATTTCATATTACATCAGAGGGATCCATGAGAAATTACCTTGTTCTAATAGTACATTTACAGAAAGAAGCATATATTGCTTAAGTTTATGCAGTACTGTTTTCTACAATCTGACACGGCAAAGGATCATATTGACATAGATTTTTGTTAGTGCTCTATTTTCTTTCCTTAACTGTAGCTCTAGATTTTGAAGTAGTGTCGCCGAAAGCATGGTGATGAGCACCTTGAATAACCATATTAAGGTGCTGGATGGATGCATACCTTCTTGTAAGACTACATCCACGGAAAAAGTATATAATGTTATCTAATGCTATTGTATCTGCTCACTATAACCTACATTCAGCAAGGATCATATTGTCATAGTATTGATTTGGTGGTTTGTGCGTTATCTTTCATGAGCTGTAGTTCTAGGTTTTTTGAAGTTGTATTATTGAAAGCATGCTGATGAGGACCTTAAATAGGCATATTATGGTGCTGGACCTCCAACACCAGCCTTTTACCCTCCTACTGTTACTTCTCCAACACCACACCCCTATATGTGGGGAGGCCAGGTAATTAGCCTTACCTTACAATTGAGGAGACTAATTCCACTTCACGAGTAAGGGTGACTAAAAAAGGAATTTTTTGTTCTTGGTCGTTTCAGCATTTAATGCCACCATATGGTACCCCTCTTCCATGTCCCCCCATCTACCCACATGGCGCACTATATGCCCACCCAGCCATGACTCCGGTGAATAAATTTTATCTCTATTATTTTATTGCATCTTAGCTTGTTCGAGATGGCTCAGACTCCATACATTTGTGGACTGATTTTTTTAACAGCTGGCAGGTACTGCAGTGACAGGTAGAGAAATTGAAGGAAAGGCTGCAAATGGTAAAGAACGAGGATCTACAAAAAAATCTGAAGGATGTCCAGGAATATCAAGTGGAAAGTCTGGGAATGGAGGAAAAGCGGTGTCTGGATCCACTAGCGATGATGCCTTGCAAAGGTGGTTTTTGTCTGATATTGGCAGTAGTGACATTCTTTTTTTATTGTTTGAGATTGTTTATCAATTGTGCTAGTTATAGTCTTAACATGTATATGTACTCATGCTATTAGTGATGAAACTGGAAGTGATGGTTCGTCTGTAGCTAGTGATGAGAATGGCAATCAACAGGTACATGACTGTTAAAGTGATCATTGGCAACAATAACTGGATTTACATAATTACATGTATTATTTATGGGAGTTAACATATTTTGTTACAAAGATCGAACTAATGCTTTTTCTTTCTTTCCTCCCTATCTTTGTGTTCAGGGCACAACAAACAAAAAGAGATGTTTTGATCTGATGCTTGCAGATGGTATTGTTTATTTTATCTTTCAAAATGCTTTATTTTGTGATGTCGTCCATCTGAGGTAGCCTGTTAAATACATGATCTGTGTGTCAGGGGCAAATGCACAACAAAATAATGCAGCTGGTGATTCATCAATTAGTACAAGGCCAGCCAAGCTCCCGGTTTCTGCACCAGGGAAAGTGGCTGCACCTGCTACCAATTTGAATATAGGAATGGATTTGTGGAGTGGATCTCCCGCTGGCGGGGTACCAGTGGAGGGAAGGCCTGCAACTGTTTCACAAGGCATTGCACCGCATGGCGTGGTTGGACGGGAAGGTCCTCCGCCAAAGCAAATGTGGATTAATGTGAGTACTGCAATATATTTAATTGACAGTTCATTTATCCTTTATAATTAGTTTTACTCTTGTAATTGTATTCAATATTTTAACTATGGTTACTTTTCTTTTGTATGTACGGATGTCTGAGATATGAGATATTCTGTAAATGAAGCTTTACATCTATGCCTTTATTAGAGAGAGACTGCTGACCTATTGATGTTTACAGGATGAACGTGAACTGAAGAGACAAAGGAGAAAGCAGTCTAATCGTGAATCTGCTAGGAGGTCAAGGCTACGTAAACAGGTATCTATGTGTAATTGACTACCTATTCCAGTCATTTACTTTTTTTATGCTTTAAATTATCCATACCTTCCCAACAAGACGGGAAGCCTCTTGAGTCTTTGTAGTAGTTGAATAGTCATGCCTGTATTTATTCTGCGTTTTCAATAACTCATTTCAGATAGTTGTTTAACTCTCTAGCAGTATAAACTTTACTATTTTTATCATAAATATTGGTTGCTCTGTATCTTATATTTCTTGGTCGTCATATTATGAACTCGATAGCAATTTCCGTTGGATAATGACCAAATAAGGCGACAATAATCTGATTAAGTTAATTAAATAGTGCTTCCTATGTCTCTTGTTTTAGTACTGGAGTCGTGCCAATGCAACCTTTCCATCTCTTTGCCTGCATTTTTCCCTCTGAGTTTTTACATTTGAAAATGTAGTCGATGTCTCATAATTTGTTTTTTTAAGACTATGATTTTTTTAAGATTACGTGTTCTTTCCTCAAAGAACTCTTCTAAAAACTCAAAGATGGTCAAGCAAGAGCAATTTACAGGATAAAAATAGGGTTCAATTGAGGTTGTGAATTTAGTATTATGCAGATTTTTAACTTCAAAACGATCAGCATCTATGTAGTTGTCGTTAATACCATACTTTTTTCATATCCCATGTTCTGTAGCTGGTTTTCTAGTTATTACACTTCTGACTTTAATTAGGCCGAGTATGAACACCTAGCTGCCAAGGCTGAAGCATTAAGTAATGAAAACCAAACTCTAAGGACGGACTTACAACGCCTTGCTGAAAAATGTGAGAAGCTTGCATCTGAAAATAAATCTGTAACGGTTAGTGCGCATTTCATTTTTTATGTATTTGGTACTCTTATTTTGTCTTTCAATGTGTGATACTTTTTCTTTTAATTCGCTAAGTGTCATACTTCTTGAACATGATGAATTTCCCTATAGTTACACAGTTGATCAGCTCCATATGGTGCTACCAAAACTTTAGTTTGGGACGCTGTGAAAACACAAGTGATGGTCGTCTAGGATAAGTAAAAAGATAGCAAAAAATTATTAGCACAAACTCGTCGATTTCAAAGCAATTTATTCACTAAAACACGGGTAATATACCTTTGATCAATGACGCCAGAGTAGCAGGGATATGTACGTATCATAAATTTCTCTTCTACTTGGGATGTTCTCAAAAGTTTTGATGACGGGAAAATTTTATCTTTTGGAAGCAGGAGCAACTGAAAGAGAGAGGAATCGACCCATCATTGTCGAAAGAGTAATAGCTGCAAAGAAGTGAAGACAACTTCCTTTGATGGAATTACGAGCTTGCAACTAATCCTTGTTACAGTACAACAATATGGTGGTGTTCTTATTAGGTTCTAACGAGAGTGTTGCCCTTTTTTCATGGTGGCATTTTCTCCCCGGATCTGTAACATATAACATGCTTCTTCAGAGCTGGTGGAACCAGAGTACACTGCTGTATTAGTATAGGAAGAGGCAGGGAATTTTTTGTGGTTGTGCTTACTTGAAGATCTCTTGGAGGAAACATTGTTTATGCCTTTACTGGTAAACTGTAATTATCTGGGAGCCTTAAAAAAGAGAGCTTTATTATGAAAAGTGAATATTTTTGTTATTATTACAAATAGGAAATAAATTTTTTCGTGATATCAAGAATGAGAAAAATTCGGTGCATTGTCCTCAATACCTTCAAGTGGAGTGATGTGGGTTGGATTTCATCTAATATTTTTTTTAAAAAAATTAAATATGTGGACTGATAATTTTAAAAATAAAAATCATAATGTTAGTATCACATCGAATTATTCGGTCTTGCCCGGTGTATAGTGTATCATATTCAACTTTGCTATGATTTAAATTAATTTATTATTTCATATCATATTTGATTCTCAATCTGTAATTTTAAAACTAATGGCATTCAATTAGGTAATGATAAATATATTTTTAATGTTAAAAAATGTTTTATTTATATTATTAACATTTAGCTAAATTCGATAAGATCTTAATTATTCTATACCTGCCATAGGTTTGACTAGTTAAATCTCTCTTTCTCTCTCTCTCTATATATATATATATATACTTGTAATTATATTGTGACTAAGGGTAAAAATAAAATGAGCTGAACTAGACTAATTTTCAATTTGATATAATTTTTAACAAGCTGTTTGAGAGATTAACAAGCCAAATATTTATAATTTATGATATTTAAATTTAATTTATGTTCAACTCACTTTTGTTATATAAATTCAATAATATTGATGAATCGAATAAAATTAAAAAAATTTTAAATTTTAAACACATAATTTTAAATTAAATAAAATTAAATATTCCTTAATTCAATTATTTAGCGAACTATTTATTTTGGGTAAAATAATTTTAAGAATGCAAAAAAATAAATACGAGTTTAAACCAGATTGAGCCTAACCCAAAATGATTGCGAGCAGCTTGGTTTGCTTACAAGCCTAAGTATGATAACAAAAATGTAGCAGGTTCAAAAAGCTGCAAAGCTTCAGTATCTTAAAAACTTAGATCCTATGATGAACAATCCATCGTTTTCTGTATCATGCAAAAAACTGCGAATTTTTATATCTCAAGAGCAAAGAATGTACACCAATTTTGAGCCTTCTAATCCACTTGTGTTTGGAGGTAAGCACGACATGCACGCTTGTTTACGTTTTGCATCATCCAAAATTCCCACTTCCTTCAACCTTCAACACTTTACATCTTCTTCATGACCTCGCCGGTGACGCCGTCGAGCCCGCCGCCGAAGCTGGAGATCAATGCAGAGAGGCCACCGGCCGGGCCCGCTCCGCCGCCCATCCCAAGCCCGAGAAAGTCCAATGTCGCGGGCCTCCGACCAAACATGTAATCGTCGTCGCATTGCAATCCCAACCCTGCCGCACTACCTCCTACCGGCTCTGGCGACGGCCACAGCGCGTCGGAAAACGCTTGCTGGCCGGCGTGGCACGATGGTGCCGCCGCCGACGTCGACAAGCCCAATGCGCGGAGGAATTCGCCGCTGCTGGTGGCGGCGGCACCCATTTGGGCTGCCTTTTGGAGAAGCGCCGTGGCCGACATGTGCGCCGGCGTCGGTGAAGAATACTGCCGCCGGCTGTCTTGTCCGGCGGGGGCGAATAGAGTCGAGCCACTCGAGGCCAGGCACAGCGACGTCGTCTCCGACGGCGCGGCGCCGCCCTCGGGTCTGGCCATGGCGCCCAGCAAGTCAGACAGGTTCGAGGTTTGCGTGGGCAAACCACCGGCGGCCGAGGAGAAGATGTTAGCAAACACGGTGCTGTTGTTATTACTCGCAGAATTACCAATGGAGCTGGGGCTGCCATTGATAGCTGCTGCTGCTGCTGCTGCTGCTTGAGATGTAACCTGTTCCTCTTGCTCTGCAAAATCCAAAGCACACAAAAAAAAGCTTCAACGAGCTGCTTCAAACAAGAACAAGTAGTAAACGAATGGTTGATGATACATCACAACTGTGGAAAAGATGAGATGAAGAAGAAAGCCTATCATTATCATCATCATCCTCAACACTTTCCTTGCTCATCTTCCTTTATAAAGTCTGATCTTTACTTTACCCCCTTTCCTATGCTTGATTACTACACTTTGAATCTCTTCTCCACTTTACAAGGCCACCACCTTTCAAGCGTTTCTTTTTCGAAATCATCAGAATTTTAATACCTTTATCCATCCTCCTCCACCCTTCTTCTCCAACCAGACAAAACCAGAGATTTTCTATTACCATTTTAATACTAGTAATATACATATTACGAGAACATCAGAATAGAAGATTCAATGATGTATTAGAATTATAACATTCCAACACTTAACCTCTTTGTTGAAGAGCAGAAATAGCAGTCGGAGGCGGCGAGGGCGAAGCCGCCGGCACGGCGGCGGAGCTTGGTTTGGAGCTGTCATCTTCGTGGTCAGGAGGAGCAGCGGTGCCGGAGCTGCCCACCACCTTGGTGCTCTCCTCCGCCAAAGCATCACAGAAAGCTCGGTGAGTGATGAAGCTATCCCTCCTATACCACACACACACAAACACAAAGTCAGAATCAGAAGACGGCGAAGAGCTGGAAGAAGAAGACGATAGATCGATGGACCTGGAGAAGAGGGTGCCGCAATCGCATCGGTACTCTCGGGTGCCGCAGGTCTTGG
>JAVDBV010053086.1:0-12951 GCA_032619315.1 Piper longum
ACTGGAGATGGTAGTGGTAGCCTCCCTACCAAAAAGGCTACGGCCGAGGTGTGCGGATCACTGCGGATACCTCCTCTGCATTGTTTTCGAGTATAGTGGTATCGCTCCACCGCATATTAAAATGAACATAGGGAACTAGTGGAATGTACTTGACTTGTTTTATCCATTTTACTACTTAGTGTTTTTATCACTAACGCGGAATTGCCTCCGCAAGTGTGCAGATACGAAATTGGATATGGGAAGGCCATTGACAACCCGAGCATGTTGCAAGATAAATATTGGGACTCCGTTTTAATTTTTATTGAGAAATATGTGTGGCTACTGGGAAACGGTCCGAGATAGTGGGAACCAATTTTTATACATTGTTGTTAAATTTTTATAATTCAGCAACTTCGTAGTTTGTTTAAGTAACACCTGGCCATCTAGGTCCACACTAAATAATTGAATAATGACGGATCGTTACAGGGCTGCACTCATCTTGGTCCTTAGGACTCTCTTGCTTCACCTCTCTATTTGGATCTTGAGTGTCACGTTTAATCGTATTTTAAGAGATAGGACGTTTGAAAAATGGCGGGTCGTTACACCGTAATATTCTACTTTGAACGCACTACCATGGATGGCACTACAATCAAGCTTCTCCACTTTCACAATGAATGGTATGAAGCATACTGCTAGTGAATCGTACCTCCAATAAGATGTGGTGCCACTTAACACATCACAATTAGCTCATACTACTATTAACCATAGTACTGCAGGGCGTACTTCTCGAATGTGAACTTGGCGTTCACAAGGGCGTATATCATGCATGCCTACATACATAACTTAAGTACATAATCATACTCACCACCTCGACATGAGGATGAATGTAGTCCAAGGTTTGCTCATGGAAAGGTGATCTATTAGAACCCACCATATAAAACTCAATACATTACCGATTCATACGGACGGCAGAAAACATAGTTGAATTGTATGTCAATAACATTGTCAATGTGCATGGGATTTCAAAGGATATAGTCTGTGGCCGAGATCCCCTACTCAGCTCACATTTCTGGGAAGCTTTCCAAGAAGCTATGGGAACCCAAATCAAGGAACGTACAGCATATCATCCCCAAACTGATGGTCAGAGTGAGCGGACTATTCAAACCTTGGAAGATTTGTGCTTGCATCCTTGACTGGCGAGGAGATTGGGAGAAACAATTAGCCTTGGCTGAATTCACCTACAATAACTCTTACTAAGCCAGTATTGGGATGGCACCGTTTAAAGCCTTATATGGTAAGCCATGCAGGTCTCCTTCATGCTGGTTGGAGTCTACCAAGGCGGTTATAGTCGGGGGAGAGATGGTGAGGGAAGCAGATGAAAAATTGTAATTCATTTAGCAAAGGCTTAAGGCAACTCGGGATCGACAGCAAAGTTATGCTGATACTCTAAGGAGGGACCTAGAGTTCCAAGTTGGGGAGTTTGTCTACCTAAAGACATCTCCTAGGAAGGGAGTGAACATATTTACAACATCCGGGAAGTTAAAACCAAGATTCATAGGGTTGTTTCCAATCTTGGATCAAGTCGGAAATTGGGCATATACATTAGCATTACCACCAAGCCTCGTTGGTGTGCACAATGTTTTTCATGTGTCAATGCTAAAGAAATATCTACGAGATGAGAATCACATACTCACAAATTTTGAATACTTAGAGCTACAATCAGATTTAAGCTACAAGGAAAGGCCGATTTACATTTTGGCAAGAGAAATTAAGACACTCAGGAACAAGGAAATTCCTTTGGTAAAAGTATTGTGGAGAAATCAGGGATCAGAGGATACTACATGGGAGACAACAAGAAATGGCAAGGAAATACCCTAGCCTGTTCGTGGCATAAGATTCTTTTAATTGTAGTAGCATGAACCAATCGCGAAGATGTACTTAACCATGATTGTCATGTTAATGTTATAATATTTCGGGGACAAAATATTTCTAAGTTGGGGAGATTGTAAAGATGTGGAAAATAATAATAATAATATATTCGATGCAGTAAGATCGGATGTTGGAGAATTATTATTACCATTTATATTATAATCACTTCTCGGCCAATTATTATTTACTCGCTTAAGTGAAAGGTATTCCTTGCCCGGTTAATTATCATTTAACCGGTTAAGTGAAACACATCATTTACCCGGTTATCCGGTTAAGTGAAATACGGGCGAAGGGTATTTTCACGTACCCTAGCCAGCATTTCATTATATAATGGGTGAGGGTGAGCGTCATTCTCATTTCTCCTTCTGACAGGCGCTGGCTTCCTCCTTGCTTGGGTATTTTTCCTCTTTTCTTCTTCTTCTTAATTTTCATGCAAGCATATGTTGAATTGAAAATAAAGTTGATAATCGTGGAATTAATGTCTCAAATAAAAAAAAAGGAAAAGAACTAAGTTGGAAATAAAACTAGAAGTCGTGCGTGACAATGAGCCTGAGTTTTGGGCAAGGTGAGCGAGCGTAGGCAAGGATTTTCAAGACAGCCCTCACACCCTCCGACATCCCTCTAGCTGCTGAGTTGAGGGGACGGCTCACCGTGCCTCTGGTTTCTGATGGGTTGCAAAATTGCTGCTTTTATTGGGCGGAGTTGTAAGGTGGCGAAAACAAAGCTCAAAACAGAGGACGACGGTGGGTGAGGAAATCCGGCTGTCTGGGGCGGCAATTGGGTTGCAATCTGGTCGGGAAATGTAATGACCAAGCCAAAAATACAATATCGTGGGCCTAACCGGCTCGAGTTTTACTAAAGAATATAACTAACCAGCCGTATAACGACTCACCCTAACCGGACCGGGTGTTACTTAAAATGGTACATGAACAAATAAGTTTAGAATTTATAACTTATCAAAATAACACATGTTTCATACACCAATATATAAAATAACTGTCCCACAGACTCGGGCTGTTTACCATAGCAACATTTATAACACAAGAAAATAAAAAGGAAGTCTACTTATTATCCATTCACCAGACCTGAGTCGGTAGAGGAACTGCCCAGTAGTCTTTTATTCTTCGATGCAACACTGCTAACCTACTGAGGCCATTCCACGTTAGTGATGAAAACACTAAGCCGTATAATGATAAAAAATAAGTCAATAAAAACCCCATCAATATCCTTTAAGCTAGTTTAAGATTATGGGCTGTCGGGTCCATTCTGGCATGTCCATTATTGGTTGTTAGGTCCATTTTGACATGCCTATTACTGGCTGTCAAGTCCATTTTGACATGTCGGATACTAGCTATTAGGCCCATTCTGACATTTCCATTATTGGTTTTCAGGTCCATTCTCACATGTCTAACTATGAGGTCCTTTCTGACATTATTGGGTTGTCGGATCCATTCTTACATGTCCAACTATCAGGTCCATTCTAACAATATTGGGCTGACAGGTCTGTTCTGACATTATTAGGCTGTCAGGTCCATTATGACATGTCCATTATGAGATTATTAGCTGTCAGGTCCATTCTAACATGTCCATTTCGAAATTATGGGTTGTCAGATCCATTCTAACAAATCCATTCAGAGCTTATGGGTTGTCAGGTCCATTCTAACATGTCCATTCAGAAATTATGAAGGGTGAGGCCTCGTGTCAGACTGAGACAATTCTTCGACCCCAGTTGCACTCGGCGCATGGTGGTCAAATGTGGGCTCAGTCTGACCAAATTGCCCACAAGGGAAAATACAAAATTTTAAATGATTATACATACCTGCTTCGCTCGTACGTAAACCCGCAACTCTGACGAACGATCCTAATCTGACAAGAACATAAAATTATACATAAGTATAATTTTATTCGAGTATAAATACATGCAACTACATGACTAATTAATTATCAGATCATAATTTTCACTTGACAATTAATAAAATAATTATTAATTTATAAAACAATTTTTAATAACTATTATTGGTATATTGTTTAATTGATTTGTATTATCCTAATTTAAGGATATTACTATTACGATGATTATTTAATTCAATAAAGGTTCAAACTTTCTTTATTTCATTATTCTATTAAATGATCTTTACATCATTATAATTTATTAACCTAATTTCTACCTTGCTAACTCGTTATTAAAATAATTACTTTATTAACAAAATATCAAATTTAATATCGTAACGGTGAGATCTTTATTTTATTAATTACCTATATCCATCCGATTTAATTTGTCCGCTTGTAGTATGCCGATTAGTTGTCGACCATTTATGATGACAGTATATTTATTATTTATGGCGATTTCGTATAATAATTTATTAGCTTAGCCTCTTTAACCCGTAACCCACTAGAATAATTATTTTTAAAGATTTTTTACGAGTTGGTATTATTGTTAACACAAGCCGTATCGAGTTAAGCATAAATTACGGAACTGCCATCTTCTTCTTCCCCACGCTCTTCGCCAAACAGTAGCCGCCCACTTTGCTGCCTTCGCCGTGCGCCTCTGGCCTGGGTTAATTGTCGGTGCCCAGCTCCACCTTCCCGTTTCAATGTCACCCCGACCAACCCAAGCCGCCTTCCAACCACGACTCCGTTATCGCCCTGATTTCACTGATTCCGCCGCACCTAGCGACGTGATCGTGTTGTCAATTCATTCACCAACGAGCTTCCCCACCACGATTGGGTGGTCGTCTCCGCACCTTCGACCCTTCTCAGAACTTTCCTGACTTGATTACAAGCGAATTTCCGCCCTAGATGGCCGAATTTCCTCACCCACCGTCGTCCTCTGTTTTGAGCTATGTTTTCGCCACCCTTGCAACTCCGACCAATAAAAGCTACAATTCCGCCATCCATAGGAGACCAGGGGCACGGTGAGCCATCACCTCAACCCAGAAGCTAGAAGGCCATCAGACGGTGCGAAGGCTGTCTTGAAAATCCTTGCCTATGATTGCCCAAAACTCAGGCTCATCGCCACGGACAACTTCTAGTTTTTTTTCCAGTTTATTGTTTTTCCTTTTTATTGATTTGATACTTTAATTCCATGAATATCAACTTTATTATCAATTCAACATATGCATGCATGAAAATTGAGAAGAAGAAAAGTGGAAAAAAAACCAAGCAAGGAGGAAGCCAGTGCCAGTTAGAAGGAGAAATGAGAATGATCCCCCCCCCCCCTTACCCCTTATATAATGAAATGACGGTTAGGGTATGTGAAAACACCTTTCGACTGTATTTCACTTAACTAGGTAACCGGGTAAATTATATGTTTTACTTAACCGGTTAAATGATAATTAACCGGGTAGAGAATACCTTTCACTTAACCAGGTAAATAATAATTGATCAGGCAGAGATTATAATATATATGGTGATAATAATTCTCCAACGTCTGATCTTACCGCGTCGAATATATTATTATTATTATTATTATTTATTTTTTCTAAGTGTTTACAATCTCCCCAACTTAGAAATATTCCGTCCCCAAAATATTATAACATTAACAATACAATCATGGTTAAGTAGATCTTCGGGATAGGTCATGCTACTACACTTAAAAGAATCTTATGCCACGAAAAGGCTAGGGTATTTCCTTGCCATTTCTTGTTGAGTCTTCCATGTAGTATCCTCTGATCTCTAATTTCTCCACAATACTTTTACCAAAGGAATTTCCTTGTTCCTGAGTGTTTTAATTTCTCTTGCCAAAATGCAAATCAGCCTTTCCTTGTAGATTAAATCCGATTGTAGCGATATGTATTTAAATTTGTAAATATGTGATCCTCATCTCATAGATATTTCTTTAGCATTGACACATGAAAAACATTGTACACTCCAACGAGGCTTGGTGGTAATGTTAATCTATATGCACAAATTCTGACTCGATCTGGGATTGGAAACGGCCCTATCAATCTTGGTTACAACTTCCTTGATGTTCTAAGTCTAATCACCCCCTTCGTAGGAGATGTCTTTAGGTAGACAAACTCTCCAACTTGGAACTCTAGGTCCCTCCTTCGAGTATCAACATAATTTTCTGTCGATCCCGAGCTGCCTTAAGCCTTTTTTGAATGTGTTTCACTTTTTAACTTGGTTCCCTCACCATCTCTAGCCGGACTATAACGGCCTCGGTAGACTCCAACCAGCACGATGGAGACCTGCAAGGCCTACCATATAAGGCTTCAAATGGTGCCATCCTAATACTGGCTTGGTAAGAGTTATTGTTGGTGAATTCAGCCAAGGCTAAGTGTTTCTCCCAATCTCCTCCCCAGTCATGGATGCAAGCTCTCAACAAATATTCTAAGGTTTGTATAGTCCGCTCACTCTGGCCATTAGTTTGGGGATGATATGCTGTACTTAGCTTGATTTGGGTCCCCATAGCTTCTTGGAAAGCTTCCCGAAAATGTGAGGTGAATAGGGGATCTCGGTCAGACAGCTTGACAATGTTATTGACATATAATGCAGCTAGGAATTTTGCAGCCTGTATTGATTTTGTGGGGATAAGTGAGCTGCCTTAGTCAGACTGTCTACAACCACCCATATCGAGTCATGCATCTTCAAAGTCCTTGGGTGTTTAGCAATGAAATCACAAGTGACATACTCCCCTTTCTAGGTAGGTATTTCTAGAGGTAATAATAATCCACCGGGAAGTTAATGTTGGGCTTTGACCAGTTGGCAAGTCTAACACTTAGAAAAAAAATCTACCACATCCCTCTTCATCCCAATCCACCAATAGGTAAGCTTTAAGTTCTGGAAATTTGTAACACCAGGGTGTATTGAGAACGTTGAGCGATGAGCCTCTTGCAGGATACTCTGCCTCAGTGCCTCATCCTTGGGTACACACATCCTCCCTCTAACGCTGATCACATTGTTGGAATCTGTTACCATGTTAGGAGTCTTGTCCAACATTTCATTCAGCTCCTCCTCACCCTTTTGTGCTAGCTTAACCCGGTCAACCAAGCCATTGGAGATGACCAGATTTGTCAATAACCCGGTTAGTTGTCTCACAGGGTTGATAGCCGCCACTTGTACTGACAGAGCCCAAAGTCTAGCTAGTTGTTGACCCTTGTCCACCTTGCCCTTCTTACTCAACGCGTCGGCTGCCATGTTTGTTTTCCCCGATGGTATTTAATTTGGAAGTCATAGTCCTTCAAATATCGTATCCACTGCCTCTGTCGAATGTTAAGGTCATCCTGGGTGAGGATGTACTTCAAACTCTATTGGTCAGTAAAGACTTTGAACGATGCTCCGTACAAGTAGTGTCTCCAAATCTTCAGAGGAAAAACAATTACTGCCAGTTCCAAGTCATGGGTTGCATAATTTTTCTCATGAATCTTCAATTGGCGAGATGCATAAGCCACCGCCTTACCTCCTTGCATAAGGACACATCCTAACCCTAATAGAGATGCATCGTTGAAGACCACAAATCCTTCATTTCCATTTGGCAAGGTCAAGACTGGTGCAGTCGTTAGGCTCTTCTTTAAATATTGGAAGCTCTCCTCACACTTGCTACTCCATTCAAACTTGACTCACTTCCTTGTCAGCTTAGTCATTAGCGATGCCACCAAGAAAAAAACCTTTAATGAATTTCCGATAGTAGCATGCTACCCCAAGAAAGCATCGGATATCAGTGACTGACTTGGGTTGTGGCCAGTCATTGGCTGCTTTCACTTTTGATGGATCTACTGCAACTCCTGCCTTTGAGATTACATGACCACGGAAATTCACCTCCTTCAGCCAAAAGTCACATTTTGAGAGTTTGGCGAACAGTTGATTCTTCCTTAGGACTTGAAGAGTAATGGATAGGTACTTTACATGGTCCTGAATGCATCTTGCTCCAATTTTTACATCGTCGATACTGACTCTCCTCAAACTTCAATTTGAGGTTCCCATCTATGTTCCTTTGGTAGTTATGCTGTAGGTGTCCTGCAGACCTGTTTTTGCTACGAACATGGTTGGAATTATTATGTTGCATAGTAGCCTTCCCTTATTTCTATACGTGGCCATGCTCGTACACCAACTCATGAGTAGTGACTGCCTCGATTACCTTGGGTATAGTTTGCCTTCGCACTGTTGCAACCCTACTCCTCAATTATGGCTTCAACCCCCAGAAGAATTTGTTCGCTTTAGCCTTGTCAGTTGCTAAAAGCCCAGGTGCAAAACACTCCAACTGCAAGAATTTCTTGGCATATTTCTGGGCCGAATCCTTCTTCTAAGCCAAAGTGGCGAATTCAAGTTCTTTCTTTTGGACAACGGACACTAGAAAATATTGTCCATTGAAAGCTGGTACAAATTCCGCCCACGTCCTGTATGGCCATCAAGATCAAGGCCAACACAATCTCTGTGTTCGAGTTTTATTGCAGAGATCGGCTTGACTATCTATGGTTGCCTTCCATCTGAAATATCGAAAATTGTTTCGTTATGGCTCATTAATAGTTTTTTTTTCCAGTGCTGACATAGGTATATTAGCGAATGAATTTATAAATTAATACTATTAAACAATCGGAAAAGATAATTACTCGACTTTTCAACAAGGTACTTGAGTCATTAGATGTGAGCTAGTAGGAAAGTGTGCTCTGATACCGACTTTAAGCACCCAGCCAAAAATGCAATATTGTGGGCCTAACCGGCTTGGGTGTTACTAAAAAATATAACTAACCAACCCTGTAACGACCTGCCCTAACTGGACCCGGTGTTACTTAAAATTGCACATAAACAAATAAGTCTAGAATTTATAACTTATCAAAATAACTCATGTTTCATATGTCAATATATAAAATAACCGTCCCACAGTGTTGGCCGTTTCCCATAGCCACATTTATAGTACAAGAAAATAAAAAGGAAGAACCACCCAGTAGTCTTTTATTCTTCAGTCCAACATTGCTGACCTGTGAAGGCAACTCCGCGTTAGTGATTAAAACAATAAGCCGTATAATTAAAAAAAACAAGTCAATAAAAACCCTATCAATATCTTTCAGTTCAGCCTAAGATTATGGGCTGTCAGATCTATTCTCCATGTTTGCTATTGATTGTCAGGGCCATTCTGACATGTCCCTTACTAGATATCAAGTCCATTCTAGCATGTCCATTATTGGCTGTCAGGTCCATTCTGACATATCCAGCTGTCATGTCCATTCTAACATTATAAGGCTATGAGGTCAAGTGTGACATGTCCATTATGAGATTATGGGCACTTAGGCCCATTCTGACATTTCCATTCAAAGTTTATGGGTTGTAAGGTCCATTCTGAGTTTATAAACTGTGCGGCCTCGTGTCAGACTGAGTTAATTCCTCGACCCAGGTTGCATTCAGTGCATGGTGGTAAAATTTGGGCTAAGGCCGACCAGACTGCCCACAAGAGAAAATACAACATTTTAAATGATTAGATAGACCTGGTTAGCTTGTACGTAAACCCGCAACTAATGATCCTAATCTGAAGGAGAACATAAAATTATTCATAAGTACAATTTTTTTCAAGTAGAAATGCATGCAACTACATGACTAATACATCTATCATGTTCAAATTTTGACAATATAAAACATGCCATATTCAACAAATCTAGTGAGACAATTAATTATTCATGTGACTTAATCGTTTAAGTTTTACTTAACATTTAAATTAATTATCTGAAACATAATTCTCACTTCACAATTAATAAAATAATTAACAATATATAAAAAAATATTAATTACTATTATTTGTATATTCTTTAAATGATTTGTATTATCCTAATTTAAGGATATTACTATTACAATGAGTATTTAATTAAATAAAGGCTCGAACTTTCTTCATTTCATTATTCTGTTTAGTGATCTTTACACCATCATAATTTATTAACCCTTTTTTACCTTGCTAACTCTTTATTAAAATAATTACTTTATTTACCAAATATTAAACTTAATATGGTAAAGGTGAGATCTTTATTTTATTAATTACTTATATCAATCTGATTTAATTTAACTACTCGTAATAAGCCGATTAATTGTCGATCATTTATGATGACTGTATATTTATAATTTATTAGCTTAACCTCTTTCACCCCTAACCATTAGAATAATTATTTTTAAAAATTTTTTACGAGTTGGTATTATTGTTAACTCAAGCCGTATCGAGTTAAGTATAAATTACAGATCTGCCATCTTCTTCTTCCCCACTTCGCTGCCTCCGTCGTTCGCCTCCGACTGCCGTTAATCGCCGTCACCCAGCTCCGCCTTCCTGTTGCCGTGTCACCTTGACCAACCCTGGCTGCCCTCCAGCTGTCACGACGCCGGTATTGCCCTGATTTCACTTATTCTGCCGCACCTATCAACAAACTCGTGTTGTCGATTCTGCCGCCAGCGAGGTTCACCGCCATAATTGGGCGGTCGTCTCGGCACCTTCGACCATTTAGAGACCTTTCCTGACCAGATTGCAACCCAATTGCCGCCCTAGATGGCCGAATTTCCTCACCCACCGTCGTCCTCTATTTTGAGCACTGTTTTCGCCACGCTGGCAACTCTGCCCAATAACAGCTGCAATTCCACCACCCACCAGAAACCAAGGGCACCGCAAGCTATCCCCTCAACCCAGCAGCTAGAGGGCCGTCGGAGGGTATGAGGTATGTCTTGAAAATCCTTGCCTACGATCGCCTAGCTTGCCCAAAACTCATGCTCATCGTCATGGAGGGCTTCTAGTTTTATTTCCAATTTAGTTTTTTTTTTCCTTTTTGTTGATTTGAGATTTTAATTTCATGATTATCAAATTTATTATCAATTCAACATATACATGAATGAAAATTAAGAAGAAGAAGAAAAGAGGGAAAATACCCAAGTAAGAAGGAAGTCGGCGCTAGTTAGAAGGAGAAATAAGAATGACGCCCCCCTTACCCCTTATATAATGAAATGATGGCTAGGGTAAGTGAAAACACCCTTCGCCCTGTATTTCACTTAACCGGGTAATCGAATAAATGATATATTTCACTTAACCAGTTAAATGATAATTAGCCGAGTAAATAATACCTTTCACTTAACCGGGTAAATAATAATTGTCCGAGTAGAGATTATAATATAAATGGTAATAATAATTCTCCAACGTCTGATCTTACCGCGTCGAATATATGATTATTATTATAATTACTTTTTTCTGAGTCCTTACAAGAAAATTCTCTTAAGGGTTGAAGGTGCTGAGACGACCAGCCAATCGTGGCGGCAAACCTCACTGGTGGTGGAATCGATTTTGGGTTGCTGGTTTCTTCTTTTGTTTGGGGAACGTCGTATTACCTGTTATTGCTGGTTGTAGTGGTTTTTAGGTTGCATGATTATTAACAAGTAACTTTGTGATTCAGGGTTGAGTCGGTAGGAATAATAATTGCTAACTTATATATGTAATTCACATAGTTATTGGTTCAAATAAAATTGGGAAATTCATGAGTAATATAATCACAGTAGTAATTAATTGGTGATAATTAATTCGTGTATTATAAATTATTAAGTTAAGTTGGATGGTTATAGATGATTATTGGAATAAAGATTTCACCTTTATCATATTAGAGTTAATATAAGGTAAATAAAGTTAATTATTGTAATAACAAGGTTGTAAGGTAGAAGAATAGGCCATAAGTGTGGAAATTAAATGGCACAGTAAAATTAGTAAGTTCGAACCTTTATTGAGTTGAATGATTTGAATAAATTAAACGTATCATTGAATTGGATAACACAAATCATCTTAAATAATGTAATGGGACGGCTTAACTAATTGTCAATGTAATATTTGGTTATACGCTAATCATTATTTAACATTAGTTAAATGTAAATCGTGGTGTAAATAATTAATGTAAACATGTAAAGTATGTCTTAAATGATTACGTCACATAAATAATTAAGTACCCCACTAGACGTGTTGTAAAGATTAATAATTTAATGTTTGAGATTGGTGAATACTCTATGCTTGGTGTTGATAGATCCCACTAGAGGTGTTGTAAAGGATCGTCGGTTGTGGTTGCGAGTCTATTTGAAAACTATCTAGGTCTGTATAATTATTTTAAATGTTGTACATTCCCTTTTATCAGCCCTGGTCGGCCTTAGCCCAGATTCGACCCCCATACACTGACTGCAACTAGGGTTAAGGAATTTACTCAGCTCGACATGGGGCCGCAACTTTAAAAAAAAATTACTTGAAACACAAATTGGGAGTCTCTGATAAGAGGCAACACCCACAAAATTAGGAGTCTCTGTCGTGAGGCAGAACCCTTGGGAGTCTCTGATAAGAGGCAACACCCACCGCATATTAAAATGAACATAGAAAACTAGTAGAATGTCCTTGACTTTTTTATCTATTACACTACTTAGTGTTGTAATCACTAACGTGAAATTGCCTCCGCAGGTGTGTAGATACGAAATTAGGCCGGAGAAGCCATTGACAACCAGAGCATGGAGCAAGATAAATATGAGGACTCCCTTTTAATTTTTATTTGAGTTATAGATGTGGCTATGGGAAACGGTCTAAGACTTTGGGACAATTATTATTATATCTTGTTTAGGACATAGTTTACTTTGAGTGTTCCTTAGTATAACTGTATTTTGTACTTGAGTCCACTGTATGCTAGCAGGACTCGCAGTATTCCTTAGTATAACTGTAGGATCTAGAGCAGGGTGCTTTGAGTGTACACCTAGTTGGCCTATCGCATTGATGAGAATCAGGGAGATATGGGTAGATGTTAGGTCATATGCATTGCACTGATATAGTTTTTCCTAATGTCGTTTAGGCTAGTACCCTGTAGTACTGTAGAGTACCTGCTCCACTACCTAGTAGACCCTTAGGGGTGAGCTTAGATTTTTCATATAGATGTCATTGCATTTTAGTCCCCATAGTAAGTAGTGACCCTAGAAGTTAGTCTAGCGAGATGACTCGAACATGCATGGTCAGTCCAGAGAGACCATTCGAGCATTCATGGTTAGTCCAGTGAGAAGATTTGAGCATGTATGGTCAGCGCAGACCAATGATCCTAGTATGTATGGCATGTTTTGTCAGAT
>JAVDBV010053097.1:0-10958 GCA_032619315.1 Piper longum
GCCGGCCATTGCGTCGCCGATTCCGCCGCCGGCGAGCTCCGCCGCTCCGATCAGATGGTCGTCCAGGAGCAGTCGATCTATGAGGGACCTTTCCCGACCAGATTGCAACCCAATCGCTGCCCCGGCCGGCCGGATTTTCTCACCCACCGTCGACGGCACTGTTCACGCCCAAAACTCCGGCTTTTTCAATTTAGTTCTTTTTCTTTAAGTTTTGTTGATTTGAAACTTTAATTCAATGATTACGAAGTTTATTATCGATTTCGATATATGTATGCATGAAAACTTAGTAAAAAGAGGAGAAGGAAAATTACCCGAGAAAAGGAGGAAGCCGATGTCTATCAACAGGAAATAATATGAATGACGCCCCCCCCTTTTCTCCTTATATAATGATAAACACTGATGGCTAGGGTACGTAGAAGCACCCTTTCATCGTAATTCCTTTAACAGGGTACTTGGGTAATCGACATGGTTCACTTAACCATTAAACGGTTAAACGGTATGATTCACTTACCCGATCAAATGGGTAAATAGTATAGTTCACTGAACTGGTTAAACGAGTAAATCATACTTAACCAGCTAACAATAATTATTTTAAATAAAAAATATTCTCCCACGTTCGATCCCACCGCATCGAACGTTATTATTATTTTATTTATTATTTTTTTCTGGGTCTTTACAATGTGGGTAATCACAGATGCTGGCGCCGAAAAATGGTCCAAACGGTGGTGACAGTGGTGATGAACATTGATTAAAAACTTAGTCACCGACAGCGATGCCGATGGTGACGGTGGGTACGGATCGATAGCAGGCCGCGAGGTGGTCATGACTGTATGGATCTACTGGCTAGAGGAGGGCCGGGATCTCGCCTGCGGCGAGTCAAATTCGTGGCGGCTACGTTTACGTAGGCGGCCCAGATCTTCCCAAGTGGCATGATCTGGACGTTCAACAACTCGTGTCCTAGTGGGGCCCTCCTATGGATATGTATGCAATATACATATGGATGGAAAAGCTCGGATCGAGATAGTTCCAAGTCAAAATTACCAAATATTAACTTAATATGGTAAAGGTGACATCTTTATCTTATTTATCATTTACAACCCTCTAATATTATTTAATCGCTTATAATAAGCCGATTAATTAACGTATTTTTATTATTTATGGAAATTTTGTATAATATTTTATTTAATTATTTTAGCAATTTTTAACCTCTATCCCATTAAAATAATTATCTTTAAAGATTTATTACGAGTTAATTTTATTTTTAACTCGAGCCGGCGTCAAGTCAGCCCTTATTTACGAAACTGCCACTCTTCCCAACTCTCTTCTACTCCAAACAATAGCCACCCACTTCGCCGCCCACTTCACCGCCACCATCGTTCGCCTCTTGCGGCTGACAATTGTCGGCAGCCACAGTCGATTGTCACTCCCTAGCTCCGTCGTGCCGTCGTCGGGCCGTCCCGGCCAACCTCGACCCTTTTTCAGCTGCGCGATGCCAGCAACGCCACGCCTAGCGGCGCGCTTGTGTCGCCAATTCTGCCTCCGGCGAGCATCACCACCCCGATCAGATGTTTGCTTAGGTACCCTCAACCCTTCAGAGATCTTTCCCAACCGGATTGGACTCCGATTGCTACCCACACCGGCTGGATTTTTTCCTCAACCACCATCCCCTATTTTTGCCACCGCTAATTCAGGCCGGCCTCCATCTCCGGGGTCGATCGGTCATGACTGGTCGACCACGAGGGTCATTCTCCCATGTCGGATCGTTCACCGCCATGATCCCCGGCAAGGAGGTCTTTGGTCGTACTCTTCTGGCAATGATCAGCTTTTTTGTTATTGATTTAAAAATTTAGTACCCGTGGTTATGAAAACTTATTATCAATATAATTAAACTTATTATCAATCTAAAATATGCATGCATGAAAATTAAGAAGAAGAAGCAAAGAGGAAAATACCCGAGTAAGGAGGAAACCAGCATCTGGCAACCGGAAATAATGTGAATGACACCCCCCTTACCCCTTATATAAAAATAAAAAATGACGTTCTTTCACCCAATACGGCTAGGGTATATGAAAACATACCAACGCCCGTATTTTATTTAACCGGGTAACTGGGTAAATAATATGTTTACTTAACTGGGTAATAATAATTAATCCGGTAAAGAATATCTTTCACTTAACCGGGTAAATGATATGTTTTACTTAACCGATTAAATAATAATTGCCCGGGTAGAGAATTTTAATAGTGTGCAAGGCACTGGCACTGGAGTGATAGCCTCCCCATAAAAAGGCTATGGCTGGGGTGTGCCATGCACTGGCACTAGAATTGGTAGTGAGAGCTTCCCCACAAACGGGGTGTGGCATTAACCTGAGTGCAATAATAGCCTCCCCACAAAAAAGGTACAGCCGGGCTACGCGAGGCACTGGAGATGGTAGTGGTAGCCTCCCCACAAAGAAGGCTACGACCGAGGTGTGCGGATCACTGCGGATACCTCCTTCGCATTGTTTTGGAGTATAGCGGTATCGCTTCACCACATATTAATATGAACATAGGGAATTAGTGCAATGTACTTGACTTATTTTGTCTATTATACTACTTAGTATTGTAATCACTAATGCGGAATTGCGTCCGCAGGTGTGTAGTTATGAAATTAGGTGGGAGAAGCCATTGATAACCTGAGCATGGAGCAAGATAAATATTGGGACTCCCTTTTAATTTTTATTGACAAATATGTATGGCTACTGGGAAACGGTCCGAGATTGTGGGAACCAATTTTTATATATCGTTGTTTAATTGTTACAATTCAGCAACTTAGTAGTTTATTTAAGTAACACCTAGCCATCTAGGCCCACACTAAATAATTGAAAAATGGCGGGTCGCTACACATTTTGGGCCATTTTCCAGGGCCGGCGAGCCACCACCGGATAATCCGACCACCCAAAAATCTTCCCCTCGTCGAGATCTACATTTTGGGACTGACATCGACCTCCATCGTGGCCGCAATCGCCGCCGGCGATGCAGACTTGCACGGCGGCGGGTTTTCACTCTTTCGGACACTTTTTGGTCAACCACCAGCCAGGCACCACCGACCGTTGGCCCAGATAGGTTCATCTCCTCAAGGCCGACATTGTGACACCACTCGCAACCTCTGTCATGGCCGCAATCGCCGCCGCCGACATCGCCATATTTCACGGCGATCCACTCTTTTCTGAGTCATTTTCCAGCCAACCGCCGGCTGGATTTCACCGTCCACCACCACCAACCTACTCATCGTTGAGTGGGCTATCGATTCCGACCGGTGGACCATCATATTTATACATACAATGCTTATACCCTTACATCTTCCATATTTCACTCCCCACGGTACTCGAGGGGTAAAAGGAACAGTTAAGTTAGTGCCATAAATTCCGAAAATGTGCTATGTTACGCAATACCCTCATACACCTCACCACCTCAAGGTTTGAAGGGGTATAAGTGTTGTCCATACATATATCTTCATACCAGTCTTTTATTCGTGAAATCCGTAAAAATATACGTACTTATATAATAGGTTTAGGGAACAGGCTTATACCATGTATTTCTGGAGCTTAAGTTCAAAAACCAACAAAGGATCTCATCTTTGTAGTTTTATTAAACATGTGTAAAAAATACGACTAAATGGCCCGACATCAGAGGAATCCGATAAAACACCACCAATGTCATCGTACATCTAAAACACGGTTAAACTCGACACAAAGGAGAGTCCAACAGACATGGGTGAGTAGAGATCCGTATTGTAGTCAATGAGCTCACCCTGATACCTAGCACATAGATGGAATAGAATAAGAATCTGGTGACTTGCATGCAAAATGAGGCAAAGCCTCTACACAAGGTCAACACTTATCATCACTTAATTATCTTAATTAGTTCCTATGTGAAATGTCAAACCATATTAGGTAACTTAATGAAGGTTTTGGTTTCATGTTCACTTAGTGGGTTTTAATCAATTCTATGGTTTTTAATCGAGTTGGCTTAATAAACTATTTTTTGGACGTGCCTAACAATGACCAAACAAGATAAAATTTGGATGGATTTTTTTGGACAGGCCTAACAATGTCTAAGGACAGTAGAAGAAAGTAGTTGGAAGTCAAGAGGGAAGGAGAAATTGTGAAAAGCTGAGGGAAAGGGTGGATTTTATAGAAAAATGGTGGTCGGTTTAGTGATATTATAGGTTTGGGTGTCAAACCTAAATAGGTATGGGTTAGCTTGGTGATGTCATAAAGGTATGGGTGCCATACCTATAGAGGTATACATGCTATAGTTATAGAGGTATGGGTTAGATAGATTAGGATGTATAGGTTGGGTTAGTGAAAGAGGTATGGGTTAGTTTATATCAAAACCCAAACACATAGGGTTTTTACCCTAAAACGATCGAGCCCACCTCATGAATTGCACTGCAAGTCTCAAAAGGGTTAGGATGGTCCGAAAGGTTGTCAAACACACGGCAAGCACACAAAGGACATGTGAGGGACACGGTCCTAACATCTAACTATATACAATTTAATTAGACCAAACATGTAAAAGCTGGGCGTGCCACTTACGATGAGGCATACCAAGCGCCAAAGGAGGCTAAGGCTAAGCAACTTACACCATACCATATACGAACCACAACAAGAAGGTCGGACCCTACTAACCCGATTTAGGTAACAAATGATCGGATAGTGAAAACCCTCAGGCGGTGTAACGACCCGGCCCAAAGTGAAACGTAATGGCCTAAGTCATTTCCTCAAATAGTTAACCGAAGTTAAAGATCTATAGTCCATTCCTACTAATAAATAGGATTTTCTTCTAGTAGGTATTAGACGTGGGACTAAGTTTAGGGATCTCACAATCCACCCACCTTAGGAAATTTTTTCCCCGAAATTCCAAGACATGCCCGTTGCTAGCGCCAACCCATGACCTTCCATTGCCCGTGACCAAGAGCTTAGCCAACATTCGTAATCCAGCCCACCATCTAACACGGAACCAGATTGCTCTGATAACATTTGTAACGACTTGGCCTAAAGTGCAACGTAATGGGCCTAAGTCATTTCTTCAAAGTGGTTAACTAAAGTTAAAGATTTATAGTCCATTCCCACTTACAAACAGGATCTTCTCCCAATAGGTATTAGGTATGGGTCTAAGTTAAAGGATCTCACAATCTACCCAAATTAGGAAATATCATCCCCGGAATTTCTACACTTGGCTCGTTGCTAGCCCCAACCTACAACCTTCCATAGCCCGTGACCGAGAGCTAGCCAATGTCTGCAATCCAGCCCACCATCTGACACGGAAATAGGTTGCTCTGATACCATTTGTAACTACCCTACCCAAAGTACGTAATGAGCCTAAGTCATTTCTTTAAAGTGGTTAACATAAGTTAAAGATGTATAGTCCATTCTCACTTATAAACAAGATCTTCTCCGAGTAGTTATTAGATGTGGGACTAAGTTGAGAGATCTAACAATCAACGCACCTAAGGAAATTTCATCCTTGAAATTCCTACACTTGGCCTGTTGCTAGCCCTAACCCACGACCTTCCATGGCCTGTGACCAAGAGCTTAGTCAACATCCGTAGTCTAGCCCACCATCTAACACAGAACCAACCTTGCTCTAATACTATTTGTAACGACCCAGCCTAAAGTGCAACGTAATGGGCCTAAGTCATTTCTTTAAAGTCGTTAACTCAAGTTAAAGATGTATAATCCATTCCTACTTATAAACAGTATCTTCTCCCAGTAGGTATTAGATGAGGACTAAGTTGAGGGATCTCACAGGCGAACAGCCTGGGTTTTACACACTCACAACTCACAAGACCTATCTGCCCAATCTCTACAGAAACTCCACTACCTAATAACTAAAATGGCTATCCCTACTAATTAAACCTAATTATCCATAGTCCTACCTAATAAACAAAATGGTTAGCACATTTTCGGAATTTGTGGCACTAAGTTAACCATTCCTTTTGTCACTCGAGTACTGTGGCGGGTATAATATGGAGAATGAGAAGGTGTAAGTATTGTATGTATGAATATGAATGAATATTAACCGTGCATGCAACGACACTTGTTTATGTATGTTTACTTACCACCCAGCATGGGGCAATTCTAAAGATTCCTAAGCTTTCTTGGGTAGCGGAATACCCATTTGTAGGTTTGTACTAGTTCTTTTTCAAACCAGTAACACTCGTTACTAAAGTTTTTTATATTTTATATATAGGTCTGGCAATCCTAAGTTGACTTTGGTGGGAGGACAAATAAACACTACACACATTTGAGCTTAACGCAGTTATTTTTTTCTTATTTTTATTTATATATGATTTGTTTTAATACATATTTAACAATGTCTTCTATTCTCATAACACCAAGATGGTTGTTTCTATCTATTTTATCATTTAGTCTTACCAACCAACAACTTTAGATATGACCCGACTTGATCGTAATATTTCTGATTTGGTTTATAGGTAAACTGAAGTCGGGGGTATTACAGATAGATCGTGGGTTTCTTTTTCCCATGAGCGTACCTTGCACTATATCCATCCTTCCGTGCAGAAGATGACTATGATTGCATTCTCTAGTTATGTATTTTAACAGATGGATGGTATACCTTGACCATAACAAACTCACCTTCGGCAGGTACGTTCGAGTAACAATATGCTTTGACAATTATTTGGTTTGAGAGTGGTACACCTAGTTAGTAGTATGTTTCCTTAACTAGTGTGACTAGTGCCTATAAGAATCAATAGCTGAACGTCTTAACAGAGGTATGCTTCTTTTATAGTGCATTTCCCAGCTAGATATTTCGATTGGTTTCCTCATTGTGCATGCATAACTGTTTCTATGTATGTCTGTGTGGTCTGTAGTCATTGTGTGTTTACCCATTGAGGTGTATTCTACAAAATTTTCTTATGTAGGGGAGGTTAAAAAACCCAGAATTTTATCCCAAGAGTTTAAAGTTAGGTTCGGTGTTAACCCAAATCAAGTTGCTTGTCTGGCCCTATTTGCCACCTCCATTTGTCTGGCATGGTATTTGCGAGCCACAGCCCTAGTCTCACCCTGTGCAAGGAGCTGCCCGGCTGGACTCTACACCCTCTTTGCACTTATTTTTTGTTTCTAATCTGAGTTTGTGCCTGCCCTCCTGCATAGGTTGAGGACCGTATTTCTCATGAGTCTATATTACTTGTTGTGTATTTGAACTCTTATCAGACGAACGTAGCCCCACAGGACTGATGACATGGTTCTTGAGATCACCAACCGCCTTAGGGTACAAACCATAACTGTGTGTGGTCTTGTTCTAGGGTGGAGAAACGGCACTGGAAAGTTTAATTAGGGTTTTTGGTGCAGGCGTAAAGACCCAGGAGAGTGCCCTTGCACAAGGACCATTCCAAGCTAGTACGAATTTTGCGAGTGCAAAGGAATGGAGGGTAAAACCTTAATTTCCTAGCTCTGGTCGCAATATTTGATGAGCCTAGTGTGAAGAGTGTAATTTTATAAAATGTCTTAAAACTTGGGTTTTGTCACAGTAGCACCTCTATAAAATAAATTTATGGGCCTATGGTTAGGTATATAATTCACTAGAAATTTCCTGAGCCACTATGATATTACTAGCTCCATAAATGCCTTTTGCCGGTGCCTACAATTCCTGAGCATACTCAAGCCCAATTACATTGGATTCGGACCTGATCTTTTATTAGACTTAATCCCACGGTGTTAGATAACCTACGCTTGTAGCCAGATTTGGAGTCTTCAAGCCCATCAACAAGACTAATGAATAGAATATTAGTGTGTGACTTATGAACATTGTTCCCAAATCCTTCGACCGACCATAATGGGTCTTCTTTACCATGTTGGCCCATGCATATGCACTTAGTTATTTTTATATCATACACCCTTAGAGTGTCGCTCACTAACCCAAATTTAATCCCAATTAATTTTTTTTTCCTTTGGACATGCATTCGGTTAAGCCCATTCAATGAAACCTTAATTATGAGACATTTCATTAAGTGTACTTGCAACACCAAACCTTGTTTAGGCTTAAAACCTCACTATGCAATATTATTCAATTAAGCATATTTTTGAATCATGCATGTGTGGAGGCATTTCCATGTTTAGCGTGCCAAATTAGGACGAGAAGCTCGACTCACCCAGGTCCATAGGAATATTCCACTTCATCTCTGCAAGTTCCATGAGTGATATTTTGACCGAGTTTAAGACATAGGAAGGTGTCGGCGGCATTTTATCAAATCCAGAATTTGATTTTACTTACTTATTAGTATAACACTATTAGTGGACCTTTTTGTTGAGTCAGTACTTGAAAAGATATATTATTTTTGCATATATGGACATATGTAGTGGATATTCATTGTGATGAAATGAAAATGATTGGCAGTTAATTTTATTTTCGTACAATTTATATGATCACGTAATTAATGTATTGACCATTACTTTTATTTTCGTACAATTTATATCATAGCACAGTTTCATTTTTGTTCCAGTGTTTACTCTACATATTTCTACCTTGTTGAAATATTTTTTGACTACCACATTCCTTAAAAGATAGAGTAATAGGTTTTAGCTAACTTACATTAGAAATTTGATCTCAGTCTATAGTGTAGTGCACAGATGGCCAACCACATCAACAACCAGCTATTGCAGCCTCAAAATGAGCAAATGGATCAACAACTTTAGGATTTAACTTTTCTTAGAATTTTCAAGCAACCAAGGAATCCGTTCAGGAGCTGCTGGCACAAGGAATTCTAGGTGGACAGCCACCATTAGGACCCCAAGTGTCAACAGTAGTACTACTGCCACATGTAGCACCGGCCCAGCCTGGGATTTTTACATTGGACAAACTTATCAAGAATGGTGCTAAGTATTTCAATGGTACCATAGAACCTGATAAGGCTAAAGCATAGACTCTAATCATGCTAACTGAGAATCATAGGGTAAGATTTGCTTCTTGCAGGTTTGAAGAGGAAGCAGCTTGGTCATGCTAACTCTAATCAGCTCAAAGATCTACCTTTGCTGGTCATCAGGTTGGGACTATCACATGGGCATAATTCATGGAAGCATTCAATGTTACTAACTATCCAGAGTAAGTCAAAGAATAGAAAGTGAGAGAATTCAGTAACATTCAGCAGGGTAACCTAACTATGAGGTAATTTGAACAAAAATGATATAGTTGCAATCATTTGAATCAGGGTTATACAGTCCTGTGTGAGCTTGGACTAACAACTTCGTTTGGGCACTCCAGTTTGCACTCAAGTACTGTGTTGCAAGTCAAAGACCTAGGACTCTAATAGAGCCATTTACTATTGCATGTGCTGCTGAGCAAGTAATTGCTGGACAATATGGACCATTGAACAAGGACAAGAGCAAGAATAACTTTGGTAGTTAGACTTTTGACAATCTTGGCAAGTCTACTACACCTTAGAATAAACAAAACAATCAGAACAATCAGCATAACAACGGGCAGTATGTGGATTAAAAGACGAAAAGGAAAGAGAATGAGAAAACCAGTCCTCTGTGCCCTTATTGCTAGAAGAGACGCACTGAAGAGTACCATAAGAGCTCCAACAAATATTTTGCAGGTGGGGAAGCTAGTCATATCAAGAAGAATTTCAATAAACTCAAGGAAAAGAATGACAATGCACTAGCAAATTTAAATGCAACCAAAACAGGAGATGTAGATAGGAATAATTTAGTTTGGGATATGATCAATATCGATGGAATTTCAGCTTCACATCTTTTTTGGCTCTGGTTGCACATGCATTCTTTTATGTCATATATTTTAGCTAGAAAACTTGGGTTGAAGATTAGGGATGGTAAAGACTTGAAAAATAAAAAAGAATTGACGCAGTAGGACTGAACTTTGGAAAATTAATATTTCCATTTAAATATTTACCCGCCACCCAGTTAATTATTAATTACCAGATCAAGTGTAAGGTATTATTTACCCAGTTAAGTATCATTTAACCGGTTAAGTGAACCATATCAATTACCCGTTTAACCGGTTGAGTGAAATACGGGCGAAAGGGTTTCTTAACATACCCTAACAGTAATTTTATTATATAAGGAGAAGGGGGGGGCGTCATTCTCATTTTCTCCTTTTGACAGACGCCGGCTTCCTCCTTGCTCGGGTATTTTCCTCTTTTCTTCTTCTTCCTAATTTTCATGCATGCATAGGTTGATTTGATAATAAACTTGATAATCAAGGAAAATAAAATCTGAAATCAACAAAAAGAAATGAATTAAACTGACAAGAAAAACTAGACGTCTAGCCTTCCGAGATCTAGATCTTCCACCATTGCACTATGTTAACGCCGCCGCCACTTTGGCTCACCGTCGGCGAGTCTCCATCTCGTCTCCAGTCACCGGGCTGACGCCCCCATGACCACCTCACGTCCGGCTTTCCATTCATACCTCCCACGACTACCAGGGTCACCGCAGTCACCGCCAGTGAGGGAGTTTTTGGAGCCGGTTTTTGTCGTTGCCGTGGCTTTTTGGGCCATTTTCCTGCGCCGGCGAGCCACCACCGGACAATCCAACCACCCAAACATCTTCCCCTTGTCAAGATATACAGTTTGGGACCAACATCGACCTCCGTCATGGCCGCAATCGCTGCCAGCGACGCGGACCTGCACGGCGGTGGGTTTTCACTATTTCTGTCCTTTTCTGGCCAACTACCGGCCAGCACCACCAACCATTGCCCATATAGGTTCAACTCCTCAAGGCAGACATTTTAAGACCACTCACAGCCATCGCCACGGCTGCAATTGCCGCCGGCGAGGTAACCGTATCCGGCGGCGATCCACACTTTGCCTAGCCCTTTTCCGGGCAACCACCGGCCTGACTTCACCGACCACCACTACCAACCTACTCATCGTTGAGTGGGCCATCGATTCCGACCGGCGGCGACACCGGCCGCTCCGTCGTCAACATTTT
>JAVDBV010053103.1:0-48350 GCA_032619315.1 Piper longum
GCCGCGCGCCACCCACGGGTATTCCACTTTTGCCCATGCAAAATTAATTGATTTATTAAAAATCATAGGGCATTTTTGTCATTTTCTCGTAAAAACCGATTCACCCCGATTTTTACCGATTCGGAATCGGTTTTGAATCGGTCCGAATCGGCCAAACTCGGCCGATTCCTGGACCGATTTTTACCCACCCGATTTATCCAACTTTTTCAATCAGATTCGCTCCGATCCGATTTAAATCGGCCGATTCCGAGTGGAATCGGCCGATTTTTGCAACCCTGGTCTAGAGGCTTCATCTCATTTTGTGAGCTAGTGTGATCCTAGGTGAGGATTTATCTTATGTTAGGATATGCGCATTTAGCTCGTTGACTTAAGACGAGAAGCTCCAATCATCCAAGTCGGTAAGACTCTTCTGCTTCATCTCTACTTAACTCCTTGAGTAGTAAGATTTAATCAAGTTTTTGAAAATAGGACAACATCGACGACATTTTATCGGACTTCACCGATGTTAGACCATTTAGCTGAATTTTTTGTAATTTAATAAAACTTCAAAACTAAGATCTTATCAAAAGCTAAGGTATAGAAACTATATGATATAAGTCCCTACTTAAGTCTATTACGTCAAGCGTTTGTAGAGAGATATAAAGGTCACACTAGTACTCCTTTCACCCTAAGCAGTGTGTAATGCTACACATTTCTAAAATTTGTGGCACTAACTTAATACTATTCAAATGATATCTGAGTACCGTGATAAGCGATATATGAAAGATGTAAGGGCATAAGTGTATGTATGCATGTGTATGTTTGTCATATTTACTTGTTGGCTTGTGTTACAAATTATTCAAACTTACCACCCTGTAAGGTTTTTGTTGAAGTTTAGTTTCCTCGTGGGTAATGAAATACCCAACTACCAATTTTAAATTATCGGTGGATATTATTGGACCTTTTATTATTGACATTTTTCTATAACTATGTAAGTGAAGTCCCGTGACGTTGGCCAACATAGGCGCACACATCGGAGAGTTCATGGCAGTGGCAAGGGCACCTTGCATTGCATTTGCTATTTGTTATGTCTTGAACTATGATTTTGGGATGTATTATTATATGGGCATGTGCCCTGCATTTCTTTGATGACCATGTTTGATTTTGGGAGTTGGGATTATGTGATGCTTGGATTGTTAGTTTGTTTATCACTATTAGTTTATTATTATCATCATTGTGTAGAATGTTAACTTTGGGGCAAAGACTAATAATCTTTTGTAGAATGTGTAAGCACCAAAGTCTTGGAACTGATGTTGGAGCTTATAAAGTACGTGAAACGTCTTTGGTTGTAACTATGTGTGTGTGTGTGTGTGTGCGCACGATAAAATAACGTGTATTGGAGGTATATACGGTCCATACCACGTAAAGCCCAAGTGTTCGGGTATGATGCCCCCACACTTGTTGGTGCTCTACATATTTAATTTACTACTTAAGGGTATATGAAACATGTAATCATGACTTAGTGCTCTCATTTACTATTAAGCTCATTATCATCTAAGAATAAGATATCCAAATCAAAGATTAAAACTAAGCCTAAGAATCAAATCATGAATCCGCATCTCGTAAAGCTCAAACTCTTAAATGCACTAGTTTGAAGTAACCATTGCATCAATAAATCACCATCTTAGTTACAGGAAAAGTGTCATCTCTCTTGTGACTCAGAGTGTGACACCCCGTTTTGGTTCCCCTGTAAACTGACCCAAAAATGCTACTTACAACTGAACTGTTTGCTAATCTACTTGTTTCTATTAAGTTGTCTAAGATCTAATTTCAACGTCTCAAGATGGTAATGAGTTCATCCAATGCATGGATGGAATGCTTAGGTTCTAGATGCATGCTATGATATGCAATCATGTATTAAACAAATCAAACAAGTGAAAATTTTAAAGAAAATAACTACTTTTGAAACAAAACGAACAGAGACTCCCCTAAAAGTGCAATAGGGACCACCCCATCAAAAGAAAGCAATATATATATATATATATATATATATATAACAATAAATACAGAATGCGCAACAAAAACATCACATTTTCTCTCAACATTTCAATTATCATCACTTTCTTTATTTTATGAGCCAAGTCTAGACTTTATTGCTCAACCTATTCATTTCTTTCCAAAATATTCAATCACATGCCAGACATTTTATCAATTCACAACAATCACATTCAAGTTGCATCATTCAAAGAAATTGACCATTCAGCCACATCAATTACATTCAGTAGCTACATGTGTGCCCAATTGCTTTGCTCATCCTCTGCAATCCCGACAGTGCGCAGCCCTCAAAATTCTCACCTATATAGATAATAGAATAATGTTAATAACGAGCGTTACTAGTATATAAATAACTAATAACAAACTGGCACAGGAGAGGTGACTCTCCTGTTAAACAAAAATATTTTTATTCCTTCTCATAGAATCTCTCATAAGGGTACTAATTAGGAGTCGTAGACCTCGGGCTACAACATCCCTTTTTATCTCATCTCACTTTTTGACAACTTTAAAACTATCTCGTGCACAGGAAAATCAATTTTTGTTCTTTCAGCCTTCAACATCTTTCGTATCACTCATGACCCTGAGTATAGAGGTCGACTACTCTTAAGCATGTGCCTTCAGTGCCATTTGAAACCACAAGTCTAAACATGCACTCTATTGCAGTACTTGTAAACTTCCACACTTCTCTGAGTTTGAAGAACTCAAAGGTGGAATTATTAGAATTCCTCGGGAATGAAGCGAACGCTCACCAAATCTAAAACCCTCTTTAACTAATACGCCCCCCTCTCAAAGCGCGGTTGTTGGTTTTCCCTTGTCTCACATCTCACTAAAAACTCGAAAAAACTACTTATATATAGGCCTGTGTAGGGATTGTAATACAATAGGGTCGAAGGCATCATGATCTAGATCTGAGTTTTTGAAAACAAACTCGAGGGCTCTCATCCTCGAGAGCTATTAATCTAAAAATTTGTACAACTAAATGGCCCCTGTGGAGCAAGATATAATAAATCCACCACTCGAGACATCCGCTTACCTGTTTAAAAAAATCATGATAGAGTCTAGAAGTCAAACCAGAAGTGAGTCCTAAACAGACCTCGTAGAAGCTTCAACCGTGTCCACGTGCCTAGGCGGCGAGCTTATACTCCGTACCTACACATAAAGCTAAAAGCTAACGCCCACTTATGATGCATTCACACATCCTATAGCACACACACACACACACACACACACACACACAAACACACACACACACCACAACACACTTTATATCAAATCACAAATCAATCCATATCAGATTTGCTAGGCTATGTTGGATTTAATTAGCATTCCTTGCTTAATGTACTTAATTAGTTCCTTGGCATTGATTTTAGTACAATTCTATCATGTAATTCATTTTTATTTACAATACAAATATTTATCACATTAATCAATCAATCCTTACATGTTGTGATAATAATTATTAACTTTAAGTAATTAAGTTGGAGTTAATTATACCTCGTGTCGTCGGTAGTTGACGATGGCTAAGGTTTGTTGCGTGGTTCGAGACTAAAATTTGGCACTTGGCCGCATCCAAAGTTCGATCAGGCTTAACTTGATGAATTCAGCGAAAGATCTAGCAAATTTTAGTGAATCCGATTTTTCTGCAGTTTCCTGCGATTTTTCAGCGGCTTTCTAGCCGTGTTCCAGTAACTTTTTCAGTAAGGTAATTGGGGCTACGGGTTGACACTAGCTCATCGAGCTTGGCTCAATGATGGTGGCAGTGAGGGCGGCAATGGTGTTGAGTCGGCCAGGGGCCGGTCGACTTATCTGATTGGCCCTTGGCTGGCGTCGGCGGCGGCCCTTGGTTTAGGGGAAAGGTCAAGGGTTGAAGGGAAGGGCGTCAGCGGCACAGAGGTGGCAGAGCAGAGCGGACAGCGGCTAATCAACATCAAAACGGGGGGCCCTAGGGCGCTGCTCCTGTGCATCATGGAGGTCAAGCGGTGGCGGGTGAGTGGGGGGAAAGCTCTGAAACGGACCGGCAGACGTTAGCAACGTTGATTGGTGATTGTGCAAGAGTAGGAGGGGGCTTCGACGGCGAGAATCGGGGTAGTATCGGGCCACGATTAGGTTTAGGGGAGGAAAGTGTCGTGGTAAAGGTTGGGTGGTAATCTAGTAAATAAAAGTTTAACTCGATTCTAACTTGAGTTAAAAATAATAATTAACTCATAATAAATTCTAAAAAATCTAAAAAAATAGGAAAAAATATCTTAAAATATAATACATATCATAACATCACAATGACATGTTCTATAACTAATAACTCATCCAAACTACTTTACAATGCATTATAATACGTTATTTAGCCTAAAAATAGCTTTATGATAAAATATATATAAAAATAACTGCATACTATCATATATCTTGATAACTTATTTTTCATTATCTTTCTGACATTATCATCATATAATTAGATATAATTGGCTTTTATCGTTCATAACACACGGCTAGCCCTAACTTAGCATGCAGATTATGAAACTGACTCGACTTGAACTGATAGTTGAACCAATTAGTTTGTTAATGTAAAATTCAAACTCACGTCACGGGTTTACACGGAATGCTCATATTATGAACTTTAAAGTTAAAGATCTTTCTGATAATAGTATGATTAGCATACAGTTGATAAAATTCACGATAAAATTCTCGTCTTAAGCATCTTTGAAGGTTGATGTCTACTTTCATAAAATTTGTATGTCAGTAGCCTAGCAAATAACTTTTTCATTTATAACATTGAAATTTGGTATGGGCGTGAGTACCCTTAATTTAACTTCAATTTTTCTTAAGCATAATTATCTTATATTCCATATGATGAATGATATTTTGTTTTTTTTTTAAAAAAATCTACAAATTAAAAATATATTAAGATTAAACAAAAATTAATTTCAGCAAATATAACAAGTTCAAATTCAAATTTAAGCACCCAAAATATCTGTGTTTAAATTTTTTGAATTTTTTTCATTTAAAATATAAAATCTAAAAACTTCACTTTTCACTTTTAAACTCATCAATAATATAATTTTAGAGCCTATTCATTTTATATGAGCCAATTTTTTAAAATTATGTACATGAAATTAGTAAAAATTATAACTTTTATATATTGTTTACATTGTTCTTAATAAAATGAATTTTTTATAAGTATTTTTTGTCATTGAATAAAAAATAATGAGATTTAGTCGTGATTGATACAAAAGTTTCAAAAATACTTTATCTAATTTAAGTTAAAAAACTTGGTTGTTTTAATAATGATATTTTTTTTGGAAAAATATCATAATTTTCTATTTTTCAAAATTTTCTTTTAAAAATAACCGAATTTTCAAACTTATCATACATAGCTATTTATAAAATTTTCATATCAATCGTGACCAAATCTCAATATTTTTTAGTTAATGATAAAAATACTCATAAAATTTTTATTTTTAATAAAAATAAAGATGATAATAAATAGAAGTTATAGTCTTTACTTATTTTATATATCAAAATGAAAAGATTGGCAATGATGAACATATTCTAAAATTATATTATTTTTTTAGTTATAGTTTAAAATATAAAATTTTAGATTTTGTTTTAAATTTAATCGATCAAAATTACAATAAAATAAAATAAAATGCATATATATATATATATATATTTGGGTGTTTTAAAATTTAATCTGAACTTATTATATTGTATTAGAAATTAAAATTTTTGTTTAAACTAATATATGCAAAATAAAAATAAGAGATCTAGGTATATGCTAAATAAAAATATAAGATGCGGTTATATTTTATAGAAGTTTGAATATTTAGTTATTTTTTATATAAAAATTTAAAATATGATTATTTATGATAATTTCCTTTTTTTTATTTTAAAGAATAAAATAACATTCGAGTCGCTCAACTAGTTTATAATCCTAGTTAGCTCTAAAGTTAAATCGAGTCGATTATTATCATGGAGCTAAATAGAGTATTGACGAGGCCACCCGGTTTTCAACAACAAACCAAAATCTTTTGCTTTAGAGAGAGAGAGAGAGAGAGAACCACCTCCACGGCTCCACCCAATCCCACCATTCTCTCTCTACAACTCCTTCCCATTTCTGGCCTCCCACCCTCCGAAATAACCGGAATTCCGATCAACTCCGCCGCCGACCACCGTCGGCGATCACCACAGGCCATGTCCGTGGGTAGGGCCTGAACTCCGATCCTGATCCCCTCCATGGTGGTCGACTCCCTGCCCGAGCTCGACTCGCCCCCTTCCTTGCCCGACGCCGATGGGGACCCGCCGCCACCGGCCTCCAACGAGGCGGCTCCAGCGGGCGCCCCCGCGCCCGTCCCCGGCCCGCGCCCTGCACCGGCCTACTCGGTCGTGAACGCGATCATGGAGAAGAAGGAGGACGGGCCGGGTTGCCGGTGCGGGCACACGCTCACGGCCGTCGCGGCGTTCGGAGATGAGGGCTCGCCGGGGTGCATCGGACCGAGGTTAATTCTCTTCGGCGGCGCCACCGCGCTCGAGGGGAATTCGACCACCGGTCCCCCGTCGCCCGTCGGCGGCGCCGGAATCAGTGAGTTCCGGAAACCCTAGTTTTTGTTTTGTTGATTTCTGGGAGGAAGAGTAGATGAGCTAATACTGTTAGATGGGTGCCGGATTGTGGTCTCAGAAATCGACTTTTGATGGATTCGGGTGGAGTTTTTGGTCGATTTATTGCGAATTGCGAATTGGTTCCGGTGGTAGATTCTGAAAATTTGTAGTGCTTTTCTGCTATCTAGTCATGAAGAATTGTTCGAGTGGTAGATGTATGTTTTATGTTTTATGAGGATGGTCCGTATGCTCAGGTGCGACCATGCAAAAGATTAGAGTTGTGGGTATTGTTGATTTGATTTTTGTAGATTTATGAGCGTTGGAATGGTTGGGGGTGATGGACTTTGATGGGTTCTTAATTATGGTTCTGAAATCTATGTTTGATGGGTTCGGGTGTAGTTTCTGTTCGATTTTTTGCCAGTTAGCTTAAAAATGTGTTGCTTGTTTCACAAGTGATTATATAGAATTATTAGCACAGTGAATGGGGGTTTTATGAAAGATTGGATTCCTTATGTCTACGTAGCCTTAATAGATCGGAAGTTATGGCCATTCCTTAAATTGTGGACATTGTTTTGACTGGCCAGATCGGATGAATAGGGGAGCTAATGCTCTATTTGATGGTCACAGGAATCAATATTGAATGGATTCAGGTTGATGTTTTGTTGATTGTTTTTAATCTGTAGATTGTGAGAAGCTTTAGCAGTCAATGACATCTAGATAATTATATGAGGATGTTTCGCAAGGATAATTTCTTTGCATAGCTACATTGCTTGAAAAGATTGGAGGTATGGGTATTCTTAAATGAAAGAAATCATTTTTTAATGAGAAAATTGATTTTGTTGCCAATACTTGTTGATTTTCAAAAGTTGTAATGGGATATCAAATGCACTTTGATGCATGATTAATTATGGTAACAGAAATCAAAATTTTTTGGATTTGGGTTAAGTTTTTGTTCCATGTTTTTGTCGTTTGGTTTGGTCATAGATTCTGGAAATTTATAGTACTTGTCTGATACCAAGTCATAGAGAATTATTCCCATACTGGGTGGAGATTTTTTAAAGATTGGTTTCTTTGATCAGCTACTTAGCTTGAAAAGGTTGGAGTTATGTGTATTTTTGAATTGTGGAAATCGTTTTGTTGGCCAAATTTTATTAATTTCTGAGAGTTGGATTGGGAGAGGTGATGACACTTTGATAGTTGTTCAACTATGGTCACAGAAATCAACACTTGATTGATTCAAGTTGAGTTTTTGTCCCTTTTTTTTCTTTTTTTTTTGGTTAATTGTTTTTTATCATAGATTTTGATAATATATAGATCTTTTACGACATTTAGTCATGTAAAATTATGTGTTGTGCCCCTCACGCTCCACTGATAGGGACTGCTTTATGCGGATTTTTTTGATGCATGGACATTCTAGACTTTTACGCCCATTTCTGTTACTTGTTTGTTTAATGCAGGGTTAGCTGGTGCAACTGCTGATGTACACTGCTATGACGTATTATCTAGCAAATGGTCTAGGTACCTTTCGCACACTATGAACTGAAGTTCCTTTTATATGAATTGTTACACCTTTTCTTTTCATTTTTAGTGGAAAACAACCATTTTGGAGGAACAGATAATTGAAGAGTGAAATTTTCTTGTTATCCATTTGGGAATTTTTATGAATTTGTGTGAAATTTTGATTAGAGAACTCATTGATCGCCAAACATTTGATCCTTGCTGCCTTATACTACAGGTTAACTCCACTTGGGGAGCCACCATCTCCTAGGGCGGCACATGTTGCCACTGCAGTTGGTACAATGGTAGTCATTCAGGTAATCATCATCATAGAGAACATACATATATTGATCAATGAGCCTGGGTTGTTCATTCTGCATTGTAAAGAAACTTTAACCTATAATGTCCTTGTCCTCATGGATCCAGGGTGGGATTGGGCCAGCAGGATTGTCTGCTGAGGATCTTCATGTTCTTGATTTGACCCAGCAGCGGCCACGGTGGCATAGGTAATGATCGTAATTATTGTGCCTCTACTTTGCTATATGTATTCTTTTCTATTAATATGTAAACCTTTTATTTATGGTAGGGTTGTTGTTCAAGGTCCAGGCCCAGGTCCTCGTTATGGTCATGTGATGGCATTAGTGGGACAAAGGTTTCTACTGTGTATTGGTGGCAATGATGGTAGATTACTGTTGCATGTTCTTTAGATTGTTTTGCTGCTTTCCTTTTGCATAACAGCGACTCATTATATTATAATTCAGGAAAACGGCCGTTGGCTGATGTTTGGGCCTTGGACACGGCAGCCAAGCCTTATGAGTGGAGGAAGCTGGAGCCAGAAGGAGAGAGTTTACCGCCGTGCATGTGAGTCTGACTAATTTCTGCATGTCAACTCAGAAGTCAAGAATATAGTAATTTTTTCAAAGAGTTCATTTAACAAGTGCAACTTTTTTAGTTTGCTTCATCCTGTAAGCTCCACAAAATTCTTGTTTGCTTTACAGGTTAAAAATCAATTAGAGAAGAAACTAATTGTTTTTTTCATTGGGCAATTGTCGTCTACCTAAAAATGTAATGTACTTGTATCCACTTATTCTTGCTATCATAGTCGTAATTTAAATAGTTGGGACTTGGTTCATGGGTCATACTTTTCTACTGTCCCTATTTATATGTAATTTCATTCGGATTAGCTTTTTGTTGTCATTTTGGCGTTTACATTGATTGCACCTTAATATATCTGCAAAAAGGATTTGTGTAATTCTGCAACCTTGCTAAATATATGGAGTCAAGTTCTTTGGAGCCTATATAATATTGGGCGGTGGGTTCCTGGAAATATGAAGTTAAAATTTCACGAGTCATGTTGGATTGCTCAGTTATCTTTGGCGCTACAATATTTGTGGAAATATATTAGTGGGAACTCTTCATTTGAGTCTTAGTTATTCCATGGATGTTTGATTAGGTATGCAACTGCTAGTGCTCGATCTGATGGCTTGCTTTTGCTTTGTGGAGGAAGAGACGCAAACAGCGTGGTAAGCTTGCAAAAATTGCAAACTATTTTGACTTTTATTATGCATGTTGGATGGCACTGTGTAGTATATGATTTCTGTCTAGGTTTACCTATGTCCTTTAACTGTTTTAGAGATGCAAACCTAGGTATCTTATATCATAGAGATATTAGCATGTAACCTGATCATTTAAATTTTCTTCTATATTTACATTTCCGGCTTTATTTTGTTAGAGATGTAGATACAATCTTTGTTGCTCAGTGGCAATTCACTTGAACTATCACTCTGAGGGATCCTTCTGCTCCCTTGGTTTCTTTAAAAACAAATTGACTCCCAGGATATACCGATTACAGGCTAGATTCATAAGCATATGTATTGTATAAATTTACTAAGCTCTGTGTATCTTATTTTTATTGTTATTTTTTGAAACTGATCGTTAGCCTCTAGCAACCGCATATGGTCTTGCGAAACATAGAGATGGGCGATGGGAATGGGCAATTGCTCCTGGTGTTTCTCCATCTCCTAGATATCAGCATGCAGCAGTAAGTTCAGTTGGTACGGTAGGCTGTTAGAACATATTTTATGGCTTTGCACCATGAAAATTCCTGATGCCTTTATTGGTTTAGGTATTTGTTAATGCAAGATTGCATGTGTCTGGTGGGGCATTGGGTGGTGGACGTATGGTGGAAGATTCCTCAAGTATTGCAGGTTTGTTTACATGAAAGTATGGTCACGAAACTTAAAGAGGAATGGCCTTTATTTTATTTCATTACAGACTTTGGTGTCAATATTTTCTACGTGATTGTGCAGTGCTTGATACTGCAGCAGGGGTGTGGTGCGACACCAAATCTGTGGTTACAAGCCCACGAACAGGCAGGTATAGTGCTGATGCAGCTGGTGGAGATGCGTCTGTTGAGCTAACAAGGCGCTGTAGACATGCTGCTGCAGCGGTTGGCGACTTGATCTTTATTTATGGTGGACTTCGTGGGGGTAATTTTTTTTGTCAGGCTTTTTTCTTTCTGCTTGGGAAAAAGCTACTACTTTTCCAAGTTTATCATCGTGAGCTAATATCAGATGATCAGGCTTTTATTTTATTTGTTTATTCTAAACAATTCTTTTATCTTGTCTGTAATAGGTGTGTTATTAGATGATCTGGTTGTTGCCGAAGACCTCGCTGCTGCAGAAACTACCATGGCTGCTTCACATGCTGCAGCTGCTGCAGCTGCAATAAATGTACAAGTAGGGAGCCGGTACACATTTGGAGATGAAAGGGAAAGACAACAAGGCATTTCAGAAGGTACAGTTCCTGATGGTGGCGGTTCTGTTGTACTTGGAAGTCCTGTTGCTCCTCCTGTGAATGGCGACATGTATACTGACATAAGTACGGATAATATCCCAGGACCCAGGTATGTAATGTTGAAAAATAGCAAAATAGCTACTTTGGAATTTGTTTTATGCCAAGTTCAATCTTATTAATTGATCATATCCAGTAGTGGAGACATTTATTACTTATAACGATAAAATATTTGGATAAAAAATGCCTATCTGTCTCTGCTTCTGGTCTTCCCATGTTCTTCTTCGTCTTCCTTCTTGGCAGTTAAAATGCATGCTATTGGATGGTTTTTACTGGAAGACGACATCTTCCACTTTTTGGGGTTGGATGTTTCTGGCCCCCATTAGAAAAGGGTTAATCTCTATTCTTATGAAGAAAAATCAGCCTGTTTTGATACTTCTCTACCATTGTGACATATTTCCCCCTTCTTTGTGATTGGATATATGAGGGCTGGAAACAGATTTCTCCCTCACCTTAACTCAAAGAAAGTTGGATGCCCCATTTCAATCTGCCTAGGTGGTAGCAAGTTTATACTAGTCTAGTGAAAAGGGGGGGGGGTAGATTTTTTTGGCCTTCTATCTTATTGTTGGCTGGTGTTGGAACCATTCTTCCCCTTTTTTCAGTGTACTATCCAGTATCTGTCTGAAAGGAAGGGAATGCTTCTCTCCTTGCACAATATATATTATTGATATGTGGTACGCACAGAGAACCCATCGCATTGGCAAGAACTAAGAAGGTTGTTTAACTGCCCATTTACTTGAATTCTAGTGGATCCCTTGGTAGTAATTCTTTCTGGCTGATAGAAGAATTTAATTTTCTCCTGTAATAAATTAGAAATAAAAAAAATGTTCTGAGACAATTGTACTAATATTTTGGTAGTTAGATTTCAAAGCATAAACACTTCATGAGTCTTCCTTCAATGGCAATGTACTTATATAAGAGTGTGGCTCAAATTGCAGGAGACAAAGCAAGGGTGTGGAGTACTTGGTTGAAGCTGCAGCAGCGGAGGCTGAGGCCATAAGTGCAACACTTAAAGCTGCAAAGGCACGGCAATTGAATGGTGATCTTGATCAGCTTCCTGAAAGAGATCGAGGTGCAGATGCTACCCCAAGTGGTGACCAGATTTCAACCCTTATCAAAGTTCCGGAATCTGGTCTGTCAAATAATGTGACTCCACAGAGTGTCCGACTACATCACCGAGCAGTTAGTGCCCCCTGTGTTCTTTCCCTTTAGCATAAGTTCCAATTTAGTAGATTGTTTGTAAATTTAGCTTTCTATTTGTACAGGTTGTAGTTGCTGCTGAGACGGGTGGAGCTTTAGGCGGCATGGTTAGACAGTTATCAATTGACCAATTTGAAAATGAAGGCAGGAGAGTCAGTTATGGCACTCCAGAGAGTGCAAGTGCTGCTCGAAAGCTTTTGGATAGGCAGATGTCTATCAATAGCATCCCCAAGAAGGTGAATTTAATTTTTAATTCAGAGAGATTTTCATTTTGTTTTGTTACTTCAGCTCTATTTCAGTTTTTGTTGGTCATTAATGATGTGATCTTGATAGACCTCTCTATTTTTTGTCTGGAAAAATATGATATTAGAAGGCTTGATATCAGGATTTCACAAATGTAGACTCTTTGAGCTTGGTTTGACTTCAAGTCATATCCACCTTGGCTCAAAACTGAACTATAATTCTTTCTTTCTTTATTACTATGGTTGTTTAAAAGAATAATTTTACTGAGTTTGAGTTGACTACCTATGTATGTGTGCTTTATCATATTTATCATTTCCTTAATGTTTTGCTATGATTACAGTACTAATAATTATTTGTTCTGTATTGAATTCATAATTAGATTAGGTTTCAGATATTGAATTTGAACTTGGATTCAAAGACTTAATAATCAACCCTAGGATTCACCAACTATGTTGCTGAATCTCAGTTTTAACTTAAAAAAATATTCAGTTTGTTATTACTCTATTTAGGATGAAAAAAAAATTCAGTTTGTTATTTCTCTATTTAGGTTGAAACTGATTGAGATTTTGTTTTATTAAAATTTAGGTCATAGCCTACCTTTTAAAGCCTCGTGGGTGGAAGCCTCCCGTGCGCCGCCAATTTTTCTTAGATTGCAATGAAATAGCTGATCTTTGCGATAGTGCGGAGAGATTATTTTCAAGTGAACCCAGTGTTCTCCAAATCAGAGCTCCAGTTAAGATTTTTGGTGATTTGCATGGCCAATTTGGTGATCTAATGCGACTATTTGATGAATATGGTTCTCCATCAACTGCAGGAGATATAGCGTGAGTCTTTTCATTTACAATGAGCCATTTAGCTACTTTCTTATGTTTTTGTTAATGTCTTTTCGACTTCATTTGTGCCAGTTACATCGACTACTTGTTTTTGGGTAACTATGTTGACCGTGGCCAGCACAGTCTAGAGACAATTACTCTTCTTCTGGCATTAAAGGTTAACATGTAACTTCTTCGTATGTTTGTGTGCATGTATGGGCTTATTCCTGTTCATATTACATATTCATTGACAAATTTAGGTCGAGCATCCGCACAATGTACATTTGATTCGAGGGAACCACGAAGCAGCAGACATCAATGCCTTATTTGGCTTTCGAATTGAATGCATAGAGCGTATGGTACTATTCTGGAGATCTGTAGAGTATGCTTGTTTGTTGATCATTTTTGGAGTTTGACCCGAGCTTCTATTTGTCTACAGGGTGAGAGAGATGGCATCTGGTCTTGGCACCGGTTTAATCGTCTGTTCAATTGGCTTCCTTTAGCAGCTTTGATTGAGAAGAAAATAATTTGCATGCACGGTGGGATAGGGCGATCCATTAATCATGTGGAACAAATTGAAAATTTGCAGAGGCCCATTGCTATGGAAGCAGGCTCCGTTGTACTCATGGACCTGCTCTGGTCAGAGAAGTCCCTTTATCTATCTCTGCTTTATCCCAAAGTTTTATGTTAAATTTTAGGATGTTGTTATTGGGCTTAACATTTATAGTGCCATATGATGATATTGTTGAGTGTGGTTTTCTTGTTCACAGGTCAGATCCTACGGAAAATGACAGTGTTGAAGGACTACGTCCCAATGCCAGGGGTCCTGGATTGGTTACATTTGGGGTATGTACTTTTTTATGATTATTATACTATTACCCTTGTGCCATTTTTGTCCTTTTACCTAAAATTATCATTAGTTTTTACATTGTGTTAAGGAATGTTATTTTTCTTGTTTGTTTAAAATTTGCTGAAGGAGGGGGAGCGGGAGGGGGGGGGGGACTTTTTTTATATTTTATTTCTTTACCTTTTATCTCTACTATATCGTGAACTTTCCTGCCAGATTTAGCCTCTTAGTATACCCAAAATTATTCAACACCCCAAGAGATTTTTTATTCAAACAAAAAAAAAGGTCAATTTGAAGGGAATGATGCAGTGCATGGCTATTAATTTTTGTTTGGATTTTATCCTTATATAAAACTCTGGTTGCCTTTTCTTCTGAAACACCAGTGGGGGAAAAAGTAGATCATCACTCCTTGCTGGGCAAATCATTAAGACATTTTTTGGTTGAACATTTGGTGTTAATGATTCTGTTTTTAGGGTTGTTTGTGTCTACTGACCTTATGGTCGTAATATGAGTTTTATGATTGGTGGTTAATGTTTATTTAATTAGCTTGAGCAAAATGATCGTGCTATATTTTGTAGAAAAAATTGTTATTAAACGGATGGTTTTTGCATGTGCAGCCTGACCGCGTTTTGGAGTTCTGCAGCAACAATGATCTGCAGTTGATAGTACGGGCACATGAGTGTGTGATGGACGGCTTTGAGCGGTTTGCCCAAGGACACCTTATCACCCTTTTCTCAGCCACCAACTATTGCGGTAGTTTTCTTGACTGTTGGATGCTTACTATTCCATTCAATATTGATCTATTGTGTTTTACTTCTAATGCTTTGACTTTTTTTCTATTCAATACCCGTCTGTAGGTACTGCAAACAATGCTGGTGCCATTTTAGTCTTGGGAAGAGATCTTGTGGTTGTTCCTAAACTAATTCACCCCCTTCCTCCTGCCATAACATCTCCTGAAACATCACCAGAACGTCATATTGAGGATACATGGATGCAGGTATGGTTACATAGTGATTTCAATAGTGATTTGATTTCTTTTACATGCTTATAGTATATGCTCAAATGACAAAACATGTTAAAGGTATGGTTACATAGTGATTTCAATAGTGACTTGATTTCTTTTACATGCTTATAGTATATGCTCAAATGACAAAACATGTTAAATGGCAAGAATTTGATCCATATCATTTTTATTTTCGGTTGGCTGGAATTAGGAGCTCAATGCCAACCGACCACCAACGCCTACCAGAGGGCGACCTCAACTTTCAAATGATCGCGGTTCTGTTGCCTGGATTTGAACTTGTAATTGCTGGTGCCAATCTATTCATGTCAGTTCTGTTCTTCCTCGCGGTTGTCCAGTCACACTTGGCCACTGTTGTCCAGTGACCAGAATGCTTGCTACTTTGAAGGTGCACCACACGAGGTCCAGAGTTTCTTTGGATTTTTCTGATTATTCCGTTGAAACATTATTTATGGATGTCACATCAACACGGTGGAGGGTTGGGATGAAGCTATGAAAGCTATCATGAACTAGGCAATCCGCTGCAACTGCTTGTGTCGTGGCCGAGGACTCTCAATCACCTTATTGAAGCAAAACATGCTTTTCCTCCGAAGTTTTTGCCTGTGTAAATTGAGCTGCGGGCGGGTCGTGTTTGGTGACACCCCCAGGATTAATGAATTGTGGTATTTTTCAGGTGCTCCTTGTGTCGTCTTTTTCTACTTGTTTGTTCATCTGTTTTGTAGAGTGGACATTCGAAAGTATAATGAGGTTAAAATATGTATGGGGAAGAAATGTGGTAGTCTTGTATGATATAAACCTTTTTGTGGCTTTTTGCAAAGCACATTGGTTTTATGCGATCTCTGGGCTTTGTAAAATTTAAGCTTTTCTGTGCAGAGGATGGAGGTTAGAAACTGTAACAAGTATATATGTGATCACCATTTTACTGTTTTTTATTTTTTATTTTTTATTTTTTTAAAACAAAAAATACAAGTGTTTTTTTTCTTTTGCTTTTTTTTATTGGCGTGAAAGATTGATAGCGGCTTGGGCTGGGCTGTTTAGTTCCATAATAATTATTGAGAAGGAATAATTATATCAAATTGAAAAATTGGTGATAACCTTTATCAAAATTGGAGTATTTGCCCATCTATATTTTATTTGTCAAGTTTCCTTGTAGATTTTTTATTATGAAACTGTATTTTTATTCACTCATAGTGATAGTAGTAAAAAAATTAAAATTAAAACAAACTACGAAGGATGTTTGCCCAACTTAATTTATTTGTTCTCTTCACGAGGATAAAAAGTTTTAACCAAATATTAGATATTGTAATAAATTTTTAACCGTAGACTTGTTGAACATTCTCGTTGGCGCGTGCCCTCTAGAAAGAATTGAAGAGAAATTTCAACTGCATCCTGGGATTTGGGAAGCCGACACTAATTTAATTATTACCAATAATTTTTTAAATTGCTTGTCAATTTTTTTTAGTTATCATCATATTTACATTTAATTATTTTCTTATTCAAATAAAGGCTTTTTTTAATAACCCGACTAACTTGTTTTTGTTGAGGTCATCAAGTTATGAGTAGGTCTAGGGCAAGGGCATCAACTTTTTTTATTTTTTGATAATTTTCTTTTTTTATTTTCCAAAAAATAAAGAAAACAATGATATTTCTAATTTAATTTTTATAATTAAATATTTTCATTAAATACACCCAACTTAAAACAAACAAAAAATTAACAGCTTGAGGCCATTTTCTCCGTCACTGGCGTCGGCGCTGGCCAGTCCTGCCGTGATCGGATTCCTCCGCCGCCGCCGGCGAGCAGTCTTGACCGGGGTGAAATTGGAATCGTTACCCGTCTGTGGTTGATGATCGGCGTTTTTTATTTCAAAAAATGGTTCCAACATTTTGAGCCTCTTTCCCATGGCCAAACTGATGAAGATCCCACCCTCCCATGCCCTCTCCCTTTTTGGCTCATGGAAGTTCGCCCCTGCAAGCTCCAACCACGAAGAAATCCCTCTTTCGTGCTACCAGCATTTGATCGAAACTGGGGTCTCACCCCCTCTGAACGCATTCAACACCATCCTCAGCCAGCTGGTGAAATGTGCTCTCTTCAGTCAGCAATGCACACCATCTGCTCGACGAATGGCGGGGCAGACTGGAATACGACCATTACGCTTATGGGATTATGATAAGGGGCTGCTGTGACTTTGGTGATATGGTGAAGGCTTTTGACCTCTTCCATGAGTTGAAACACCGTGAATCCGAATTCGGGCACCCCCCGAATGTGGTTGTGTATACCACCCTAATCCATGGCTGCTGTAAGAATGGTGACCTTGAGGCCGCCAGGAAGTTGTTTGATGAGATGAAGGCGCGGAATTTGGTGGCCAATCAGTTCACTTACACTGTGCTGATCAATGGCAGCTTCAGCAAGGGGTTAAAGGAAGTTGGTTTTGAGCTGTACAATGAGATGTAGAGCAAGGGGATTCTTTCCAATGTGTATACCTACAATGCGGTTATAGCGGAATGCTGTAAAGATGGAGATCTGCGGAGGGCGTTTAAGTCGGTTGATGAGATGGGGGAGTATGGAGTTGTTTGTAATTCTGTGACATGCAATTTACTGATCGGGGGGTTGTGCTAGTGTGGGAAGCTTGTGCAAGCAGAGGAGCTAGTGAAACAGATGAGAAGAGCTCGGCAGAGTCCGAATACTGTGACCTTTAATACTTTGATTGGTGGGTTTTGTAAAGCTGGTTTGGTGGACAAATCCATGAAATTGTTCCATCAGATGAAGGCAAGTGGTCATATCCTTTCTTTGATTACTTATGATTCTCTTATTGACGGTTTTGCTGGAGGTGGTAAGTTGGTTGAATGAAACAGCTTCATTCTTGAAAGAAATGGAGAAGAGAGAGATCACACCTACTAGGGTGACTCACACTATTCTCACTAGGGCTTTCATCAGAGAAAATGATTTGGAGTGAGCTTTTGAACTGTGTACTTCCATGGAAAGATTAGATGTTACTCTTTATGTGTATACCTATGGGGTTCTGATTCATGGGCTTTGTTCAGAAGGTAGAATGAAGGATGCCATGAAAATATTTAATGTAATGGCCGAGAAGAATGTGAAGCCAAATGATGTGATTTAAAATACATTAATCAATGGCTATTGTAAAGAAGGAAGCTCTTTCAGAGCTTTGCGGTTGTTGGAGGAGATGGTGGAAAAGGAGATGATTCCCAATGAAGCAAGTGACAAGCTGACAACTGAACTTCTTCAGAAGGATGGCAAGTCGCTGGAGGTAGAGCATCTGCTGCGTGAAATGGAAACAATAGGTATGCATGCTTGTAGTTCAATTGGTTGCAATGATTCTCAAGTCTCGCTGGCAACTTAAATACCAAATAGACAGATTTGGTTGATATTTGTTCATTGAAATTGTGTCATCGACTCCCCCTTTGGATATCGTAGTCAGAGGACATATTTGGTGCTATAACATGTATCTGTTAGATTCTACTTATTGAGAAAATTTGCTTGCTAATGGTCAATATGTGAAGAGGCATTATGATGAGTGAACTATACTGATCAATGGATGAACACAAAACTACTGTTCATGTTCTTTTGCAACATTACCAGCCAAAGGAGATTTCTCCGTTATAGTTCGTTTTCATGCTGGATTTCTTTTGTAATTGAGCTTCTTCTTCTACCTCAATCTCAACAGCTAGGATGTTAGATTCTGCCACTGATGTGGTGAAATTTATGCTATCTGGTACTTGCCTACCTGGTAACTCAGATGGGTTTACGGGCATGGGCTCCGGGGAAGGGCTGGTGATTGTGGATTTGTTCATTTCAAGGTTTCTTTTGGCTGCGGTATGCCAGTTTTGCAGGCCTTGAGCTACCACGTCCGTGAATACCATCTTTCTCATGGACGAACCCATCTGATGCATGAACATTACAGGTAAGTTGCAGACATGTTTCTTCCTAACATGTTACTTGGGAGAGATTATACTTTTCATCTATTCCACGCTTATAAGAAACAAAATGAGGCTAAGTTAATGTTTATTAAATGTGTTTTTTCAGGTGAAAGTATGTCATATTACTTGTAATACCTGTGTAACTAAGCCATAAAGAGGAAGAGTCACGTAGCCAACAAGAAGCTGGACCAGCAACCCTGTGGCAAGCCTGATAGCTATGTCCTCTGTTTTTTTGTGGAAGCAAGATCTCAGCCCAAACTTGTACTGCGCTCATCATGGTAATATTTACATCAAATGTCCGTTAAATAATCGGTGTAACCATTTGAGAGGCAACTCTCTCAGCAACATCATCAACCAAATGTCCCTAGTTTAGAGGATATCATGGTAAGGTCATAGGTTGATGAAGTTGTTTTCTTGTTGCATAAAAAAAAACTGTATTCTTAGGCATTTTTTTAAGGAAGAAGTTGTAATTTTCATAAAAGATCTTACCCATGTCCAAGAGAAAAATGCCAGTTGGAAAGAATTCTGTAGGAGTTCCCAAGAGAGAGCACAATAAGGTGAATTAATTTGTGTATAATCTCCATTTGAAGTGCTTAACTTTCAGATTGGTACTGACGGTACAAGAATCCAACCTGGAAGAGGATGAAATGGATGAGATGTACAAGCAAGCGAGGCCTGCCAAACCAGAACAAGCTGTCTCTGGGTTCAACAAGCAGCGTGCCTTTGACTACAACTGCTTTATTGCAGCTTTCCAAGCACATTTTTGTTATGATCACTTGAAGCTTTGCTCCAACAATCAAAGCCATCTGCATATGAGTTCTTGCATTTCAATCTTACTATTATCGGCAAAATCAAATAGAAGAGCTTGAGATTGGACATACAATGAGAGGAATGAAGGGTAGCCAGTAGTAGTTATGGAATCCTGTGGAATCAGAGAGAAAAGACCTCAACATTTATAGAAGAAGAGGGTAGCAGGTATTTAAGAAAAGAGGGATAAATTGTTTTCTTACTGTGGGCATTCAGCAAGATGAATGCCACTGAAAATATCCATATCCACAAACTGCAGAAATAGCAAAACAAAGTGATAGAAGTTACTGGTTAAAAGTTCATTCCAGGATGTCACTTTTTCATCAAGGTGTTGATCGTCATATGTCTGTATGATACAGCTAAGCAAGTTGGGCGTTGCAACACATGAGTTGATGATATATTGAGTTGAAGTGTTATTATAAGCAAGAACATGTACTCTTCTAATTGCTAGAGCACTTAAAATTAAATTTTTACTGCTCTAAAATACCTTTCCTATGGATGATTTTTCTTGTTTGTTATAAAGAAAAACTTATTATGACTTCATTTTTCAGTTGTTTTATTGTGTATATATATTTGTTGTGATGAAATACCTGATTCCTACCACAACAGAGAAGTCTTCGTCAAGGGCCCGTCTGAGGAAATTCTGGAAATCAAACTCGCTGGCTTCATTGAAATGTGCCTGCTCCATTATCGAAGTAAAACCATATCATTGTCTAAAGAAGGGGGGAAGTTTGGCAAAAGGAAGTTTGCTCACAGTGATGAATCCATGGCGGAGGACAAAGTAATCTGTCTTGGATACAGAACCAGTAAATTGTCGAAAGAAACAAGCCTGCATATTTCAGAAGTAAGTCAGGTTGGAAAGATTTAGTAAATATTGGAATAGTTGGAGGAAATTGAAGCTCACAGGCCAAATAAGCAATGGATGCTCACTCCAGAATCTCAAATGCCGCTTCCCAAATGATGTTTGGTGAGTTAATGTGAACCTTCTAGGATCTGCATGAATTACCATGTATTGTTTATACTTAATGCTATATATTTGAACCTATCAGGCTCTTTATAATCTTTTCAAGTAGTATGTAATTCACCCAGAAAATGAAATTGCGTAATTTCTGTGATAAGAGTTGTCATATAAATTAAAGTCCAGTGTAACCAAGGCTAATTATATCTTTACCATTGGAGAACTGGTATTCTACGCTTCTTGTTTCTGCTTCCCATGCTTGCCACTTTTTCATCTGATATTATGATACAAATGTTTTACATGTTAGTTCTTCGATGAACAGATTTGTAGAAAGAATAATGGGTTTGATTCTTCGAGTTTGATCAATCACCTTAGCCATGCCAAGGCCCATGGTCAGTATGCAAGAGAGGACATGAGAGAGAGCCATCACAAAGATCAATATTTGCAGCTGATTGATTCCAGCCCTTGAAACTAGAGATATCTTCCCCTGACATAAATTAAAAGGTAACAATAATAACTCAAGTCTTCTCATTGTAATTGTTGATTCAAAGCAATCAAAACTTGCGATTGAAGATTTATTTTTCACCTTCTCTTCACAGGAACGCTCCTCGGGAATGCCATGAGGAAGAGTGGTATTACTGCATGGAAGCAAGGAATACCCCATCTTCTTGGGTATGCATATTTTTGAAATTGGCTGCTCTGCAACCGTGAGCAGTAGAGATATAAATCCCAACAACATCAACTCTGCCCCTCAGACCAAAAGAAAAATAGATAAAGACAGTTTAATCAGACAACTCAAACATGGTATAACTTGACCAATCAATGCAATTTCGATAATTAGAAAAACCCAATTGCAGTTCATAAAAATTTCTCACCGGATTTGATCTTGTAGAGAACTTGATCAAGTGACTTCCTCTTCTTCCTCTTCACAAACTGTAGCCAGAAGTAAAATATAGAAGATGAAATCCAAGTAAAGGGCTTCATTACATGGTTTTGTGTTACTAATATAAATGTAAAGCAACAAAATGGTGCGGCAATATTATTTGCCGGCTACCTGTCTAGTTGGAATAAAGTGCAGATAATAAAAATGATTTATATGTATTACCCTAATGAGGAGATGGAGGGCATGCTCCATGAAAATGGAAACAGTTATAAGGACAGAGCAGACAGCTGCAACTGCCCATGTCGGCGTCTCCAGCAGCGAGCCGGCCTTGGTGTTGACCATCGCCGGAGCCTGTCGGCAAACAACTTCAGCACTGGTTTAAGCCTTGATCAACATAGGAGTTTCATGTAGGTGGTGGAGAGTTCGTGTAAAGAAAAAAGTTGAATGCTTCATTATTTATATGTGTGTGTGTACATACGAACGTACGTATATGTATGTTATAATAATGATGAAATATATACCAGTTGACAAGAGGATTTGCCGTCTATGTGGTTAGCCTAACAACCACAAGTCTATGGAAGTCGTTTCTATAAAAAGAGTACGAGTCTCTTCAAATGCCTTCTTACACTTCGATCTTGACCTTCCCTTCATTTCTTCAAGGTTGAACAACAGTCACTATTAATTGTACGAGTCTCTTCAATGCCTTTTTACACTTGGATCTTGACCTTCCCTTCATCTTCTTCAAGGTTGGACAACACTTACTATTAAGTATTATCAATCAGGTCTCAGGAGTATCCTCCTTATTAAAATTTGAATGAAATTAGTTTCTACTTAAATACTGTTATTGTATTTACAACTTCTATATGAGTTTGCTAAATTACATGAATGTATGAAATTAATCCTTTTCAAAAAGAGATAGTGACCCTTCATAATTTTTTGAGCAGTCTGATTTTAAAAATGTAATTTTAATTAAAACTATTTTAATGGGCTATTCTCTTAATTACCTTAATTAAATCATAGAAATAATGGGGATGACAACATTTATGCATAAATTTTAATAATATTTGAGTACGTCGCAATTTTTTGTAAATGATCTAGTATGATCATTCACATTGATTTTTATTTATATATAAAAAAATACAGCCTGGTTCAGTAAGGCTCTTGCACGTGTAAGTTCATAAAAGGTCTGATCACAAAAGGTCTATTCTATACTCAAGCATAAACTTACATTTTAAATAAAAAAGATAGTTGATGATACTATCATGTGTCACATGTTTTGCCAACTCTTGAATATGTACAAAATAAGTATTCACGCATGCATCATCAATAAATCATATTAAATTATACTATGATAGCAAAGGTGCTTTTTTTTTTTGTTTTCAAAGTTTGATCAATCGTCCTGGGTATTATTTATATTTTTATGTCAATTCTCTTGATTCCTTGTATATAGTTATATTATTCGCCGCCATATAGGCCACACAGACTTTTCATTCAATCCAATAATATAGTATCTAATCATCTATTTTAATCACAAAATTTTAAAATAGAAAAAAAATCATGAGATAGAAAATTTGTAAATCAAAAGATGCATATGCAGTCATGCTTAAAATAGAATATGGAGCTTATGAACTTCTCATTAGAGTTGTTTTCACTTGTAGGAAAACGGACTTCAGCCACTGTCATTTTTTGCCACGGCTATATCTGCGGCAGATTAGCCACAATTTTGCCACTGCACAACCATAGCTACATATAACCGGGTAGCCATGACGAACCATTCCAATAGTGGATAATTTTTTTAATTATGGCAATATTGTGCCAAACTCGTGACAATAGTTCTTTTAAATTTTTTACCCTCACCACCGCTAAAATTCTGGCAACCTCGTGGCTAAGTTCTTTCTTAAACATATATGCCACAAGTATATTATAACAGTTCAACCATGTTAATATTTAAAATATTTAATAATTAAAATAAATAATAATATTGTCATGGCTTTTATCACGGAAGCCTATAACAATTTATTTAAAAACAACAAAATTATAGGTGGGATTTCTCCTATCTATATTTTTAAAACTTTTAATATTAATGCCTCAATATTCCATGTCAGATGCTTGACATCGGTCTCCACCCATGGCCACTCCAGCCTCCACCCACATTTTGCTGTGTATAATATCAACCTTTTTGCTTGCCCTCGAGCCTCTTACTATTAGGCACGTTTCTCTCAATCCTAATGCGTTTTAACCCCACCACTAGTATCTATCTACCCGTCGTTGGCCCCTTTTGCTTCCCTTAGTCTTCAGTCCCCCATATCTCTCGCCACCCGGTGCATCTCTACCTACCTGTCGGGCCTCCCTTGCCACCTGCCTCGCCTCCTTCTTTGCCCCACTGCTGCCCATGTTGTCGGACTCCCACTCTACTAACGACCTCCCACAACTGTCGGCCACGCCTCCCTTTGTCGTTGGCTACTGTATCCGTTAACAATAAAATAAAATAATATTAATAAATATATATATATATATATATATACTTTCATAATATATATATATATACATATATACTTATGATAATATACATAAATATATATAAATATAGTTTTTTAATTATTTGTTTTTAAATTTTTGCCATGGGGTAGCCACAGCTTAACTGTGGTTAAAATTTAACACGGCTAAACCATGGCAATCCTTTGGCTGGTGTTCAAAAATAAATCCCTCCATGATTACCACAGTTCAATATCTATTGTCACGGCTTATCATGACACTAGTTGGTTTGTCCCTATCACACGTGCCACAGACCATAGAACAATTGCCATGGATTTTACCACAATTACAACTGTCATGACCCGTGACAAATAACCATTTTTCTATTAATAGTTTTTTTGAATGAATTTTTTTACTAGTATTTGTAAAAAAAACTTCTTATTTTAGTTGTGAAAATTTAGATGTATCCCCCTTCACCAAATATTGGAAAATAATTTGCAAGTAGCTTTCAAAATTGGCCTAAATTTTTTTGGGGTCATAATTATTTAACTCAATGATCCCATATTAATGGTGCATTCGTTTGCAATTAGCGGATTTCTTAAATATTTTACCAATAAAATGGGAAAAATTGCATACCCATTAAATTTTACACCAAATTACAATTTATTAAAACACTTCAACCTCATAATCAATAATATATGCAAGGAAAAAGAAACAAGTAAAATGGATTATTATCATTTCACCGTTTTTTTCATTAATAAAACTCTATAATGGTAAGATGAGGTGTTATTATTAAACGTATTTATAGTCGAAAACCCATATTTCAAAGTGGCCATGTGTTAAGATTATAGTCCCAAATAATATGGTAAATGGAAGCAAAAATTGAATGTTCCAAATTGGTAAGAGAAGCTGATATCACATCGATTTGTGTCAATCGTAGACATGGACCAGCTAATAATAGCACATAAGCATCTATGTGGTTACAACTTCTACGTTGTTGGACTTTGGACTTGGTTTGCCCCACTTTGGATAGCAATATCGATTGGACCACTTCAAACTCGGTATATATAATATTTGAGTCCGGATTAGTTGCACCAGCCCAGGCACTAACCTAGATGGTTTGATTATAAAAATAGTCTAAATTTTTTATTTTTTAAAAAAAATTAATAAATTTGGTTATTGATAATTGGATCACAATATCGACCGGACCACTTCAAACTCAATATATATAATATTTGAGTCCCGATCGCTTGCACCTGTTTCAATACTAATTTAGGCGATTTAATTATAAGAATAATCTAGATCTATTATTTTTTTTAAAAAAATCGATAAATTTGGCCATTAGGCCGGAAGTAGATTTATCGGGCACACAACAATTAGTCTAGGGAGCAGCCAGATCAGGCCGAGGATAGCCCTTAGGCCCACATTGCATATAATTCATATGGGCTTGCAAAATTAAGATATGCCTATCTTAACTAATATTAAGATTACCCTAACATATTATGCAATTTTTCATTAAGCTTATTTTGGTTTGAAAAAAAATTTAGATTAATTATTGGCTGCATATTTCTAGCATCATATTAATCATCTGGCTTTATTTCATTAATTCTCCGATAACCCTTCAAGGATTCTCCCGTACGATATATACATGTTCACATTTTACAAACAATTCTCTCGTTCTATACAAGCTACAAAAAATTTATATTAATAGTTAAGCTTCTACTAATTTATTTATTAATTAAACTATTTTAAATACTAAGATCCGTAGTCATATATACCCTGCCACTTATAAGCCTCTAAGAAATTCTCACCAGATTTATTTTCATCCCTTTTTGACACGTTGTTGATCCCAAGGGGGTGGCAATGTGTTGATTTTAAAAGGATGTGTGGCAATGTACTTGATTTTGGTGACATCCCCATCCAAGTGTTGCATCCAGTCTCCCTCAAACTCCCCCCCCCCCTTCGTGTTGCACCCTTTCTGGTGAAGCTTGCTTCCCATTTCTTCCTCATAATGATATCATTACTGTATCATGCATTCTTTTTCCTTCCAATGTGTGAAATATTTTTGCCAAATATTAAATAGCCATTGGTAATCATATTACTCGATGTAATATGTTATTTTATTAAACATTTTGGGTTCGTCTTTCATTTAATTCTTATTTTTTCTTCTCTTATCCAAAGTATTCATTTTTGTTGTCGTTTGATTCACTTCTTTATTACTAACATAATTGATTTTTAATTTCTTGAGATCTATTTTTTTTTCCTTCATTTTTTTGTTATCCTTTATTGTTGTTTTTATACATTTATTGTTTACACCTCAATTCCTTTTTTTTTTTAAAAAAATCCCCTTTTCATTACTTTCACTCTGATATTTTGTTTTAGCTTTTTTTATGAAAAATGTGTTTATTTTTACGTTGTACACCTTGTGCCTTTCTTTATATTTATATTTTAAATGATTTCCCCTACTAAAGTTGCAATATTTTTCCCTTGGTTTTTTTTCACAAGTCGGATGATGCTCCAAAGCCACTGATTAATTTCTATTAGTTTTTATTGCCCCTATACTTTCATAATATTTTTAGGTTTATAGTTCAATTAACTTCAAACAATTTTAAAGATTTGATGCTTGAAATTGATAATTTAGTAATTTACATTTTTAATGATCATAATACTAGTTTACTTGAAACATATAGTCCGAATATTGTGGAGGAATTATGACTAATTTTAAAGCTATACATAAACCGTGGTTTCTGTGGTTCTTAATTGTACAGCATGGCCATACCCTCGTTTTCTAGTTCTTTAAAAGATTGAATACGCACTTTTTACTATGGCCTTAAGCCCACCATGCCATGAAAATAAAGCCCACTGCCCAGTGCGCCATTTCCTTCAAAAACCTTGAGCAGCCAAACTTGTTATTGCAACCAAACACTAGTTTTAGATTACACAAATATATGTAGATAATAATAAGTGTCTTCTATGAATATATAGTTATACAAATGCTAAATTCCCCACCATAAACAAGAAGACAAATTAAAAAGCATCAATTGCAAAGCAAAGAAACAAACAACATGCAAACACCCACTAGCAAATTGATCAATCAAAACATCCAAAACCCTCCAAACCTAATTGCCCACCTTCCTTAACCCTTCTCTTGTCCAGTGCTCTCCCCCTCCTTCATACATAAATCTTCTTACATCAGAAATCTTTTCTAAGTTGTTCTCTGCATTATTATCATGGATCAAATTAGCCCAAGCACCTCATCCAAAACCCTCCAAATCTAATCATCTTATATCTGACAGCTTTTTGTTTATGGTAAATAGAGCATTTTTGTGACTCTGGATATCCATAAAAGCCAGTTATTGTATACATATATATTATGTAATAAACTAGTGTTAGGTTGTAAGAACAAGTTAAGCTGTTTTTTTTGATAATTATGCTGAATTTTTCTCATAGTAAGCCCTTTTTTTTTCAAGCAAGATGGCACTCTAGTTTTATAACATAATAACATATGTAGACAACAAGTGGCACACAAATGTTCTTTCCACCATAAACAAAAGGACAAGTTAAACGACATCAATTTCAAGCCCAGAAACAAACAACATGCAAACACCCACTAATTCAATGGAAACATCCAAAACCCTCCATACCAAATTGCCCACCTTCCTTAACCCTTCTCTTGATCAATGCTCTTCCCCTCCTTCATACATAAATCCTCTTATATCAGACATCTTTTTTAAATCTTTCTCTGCATTATCATCATGGATCAAATTAGCCCAAGCACCTCACTAGAGCAAGTTGAGAATTGTAGGAATGTGTTGTTTGTGTATAGTGATGGTTCCATAGTCAGGTCGGCTCAACCAAGCTTCAATGCCACAGTTTATGACGATGGTTCTGTTCTTTACAAAGATGTTGAGTTTGACACCAACCACCACCTCTCCCTCCGCCTCTACAAGCCGTCGGCAACCACGACTGTCTCCGGCAAGCTCCCTGTCTTTTTCTACTTCCATGGTGGCGGGTATTGCATCGGGTCTCGGACATGGCCTAATTGCCACAATTACTGCCTCAACCTTGCCCGAAGCCTGCCCGCGGTCATTGTTGCACCAGATTATCGCCTTGCCCCAGAGAACCGTTTGCCCGCTGCCATTGAGGACAGTGTGGCAGCGGTCGAGTGGCTGAAGGGTCAGGCGGTGGGCGAGGAGCCGGATGAGTGGCTCGTCGGAGTGGCAGACTTTCGGCGGGTGTTCATCTCCGGCGACTCTGCCGGCGGGAACATTGCCCACCACCTAGCCGTCCGATTGGGTATAGGATCACAAGGTCTGGAACCGGTTATGGTCCGGGGTTATGTTTTTTTGGCACCCTTTTTCGGTGGAACCACTCGGACTAGGTCCGAGTCCGAATGCCCAAAAGATGCATTTTTCCCCTTGGAGCTCAACGACAGGCAAGCCGCAATTTTTTTTAAAAAAATTTCCCCGTTTTTAATTTTTAGTTAACGAAAATAACATATTTTTTTTGTCTACCATTTTGAGGTACTGTACTATTTTATATATAATTTTTTTTTGGATGTTGAGACATAAATCGTAAAAACGAGTCAAATTGACAAGTATGCTCTTTCTCATTGGTTAATTTGGCATGGTTCAACGCTAATGAGTTGAATGACAAGTCATATTAAGATTAAGAAAAGTAATGGTCTCAGTCATAAATGAAAATTTGACTTGAATTAGAGCTAAAATTGGCTCTTAGGATAGATTTACCTCTGAACATGAGAAAAACTCAACTCGATTCGAATATATAGTCAATTTTTACCTACTTTTTGCTGCTTAGTTGATGGTAATTAGTAAATGATAATCAAATTATTAAAGTAGCTACCATAATATAAAATTCTTCAATTTATTTATACTTTGTCATTAACTGGGTTTTCTTTCAAAGGTTTTGGAGGCTCTCTTTGCCACTCGGAGCAGACACTGACCACTCGTTCTCAAACCCGTTCGGACCAGCGAGTACGAGTCTAGAATCAGTGTCATTGGACCCAATTCTGGTAGTGGTTGGAGGTGCCGACCTTCTGAGGGACCGGGCTCGAGAGTACACTGAGAAGCTCAAAGCGTGGGGCAAAAGAGTTGAGTTGGCCGAGTTCGAAGGGGAGCAACACGGTTTTTTTACCATTGATCCGTTCTCAAAGGCATCTGATGAGTTGATGAGACTCATTCAACGATTCATCACCGATAATTCAAGCTGAGTCACGCCGGGTCATCGAATTATTCCATTTGCAATCTACTGAGTTGTGATACATACGGTTAGTGTTGGCTTTGATGGTATTGTATGCCACTTAAACAATTGAAAAAATAAGATCCACTTTCCAGTGTTTACATATATGCACCTTTTAAGATTAATAATAAACAATAGAAAGCATATGTGATTAGAAATGTCAGTATGTATAGATTTGCAAGGGAGCAGTCTTTTGCAACTTTATATATATTTATCAACGAAAAATATGTGCAAGGTGCCAGATAAATATATACTATACAGATCTATAAATAATATTTTGATTGGATTAAAAATTTAGTATGTGTGGGTTTGACATGATAATTTTTTTAATATTATTCATTTATAAAATGGCCAGAGAGCCTTGGACTCAATTGCCCTTTGATGGGGGTGGCCAAATTCGGATATATCATGAGTTAAACCCCTCCTTAAGACAAGGGTCTAGAGTGCCATAGATAAAATTAGACAAAATGACATGTCATGCATGAAGTATATTACAAATAAATTTTAATTTTATAAATATACTCTCATTAAATAATGAAAAACTATAATTAATTAATAATTTAGATATAAAATTTGATTGACTTTATAGATAAATTATAATTGAACGAAAAGATAAACTATAATAATTTAATCAATTATTTTTTTATTTTTATTCTATTTTGATATGTTAAATCTCCTACTTTTAATTAGTGACTAATATTGAATTCTCTTTTTATTAATTAGAGTAAACTGTTCGCCCAACTAGGCTCAGGGTGCCTTATGCACCTTCTTGTAAAAAAAAACTCAATAATATGTGGTAAATGTTGTACTCTATAAAAAAACATTACTAAGTGAAACCTAGCTAAGTGATCCCACTCTCTTTTCGCCCTTCTAATTCCCCCATTAGAGCTTATCAAACTATACAAGTTGCAAAGATTTGTACTTAACCAACAACCAATTAAAACACAATAGAGTAAGGAGACACTATATTTTTTGAGAGGTTTCTAACAGGCACTCCTCTCTTCTACACTATCATATCTTGCAGTTGGTTAAGTCATATATGCATCACTATGACCAAATGTGATCGTTACAAACACAAGTGTTATGCCGCCAGTTTCACAAGCCACCGGCTTGTCTTCACCCCTTGGCCTTAAGCTTGATTTCACAAGCCAACCAATATAAGGACTTATAACAATCATACCATTGGACACCCGAGTATCGCACGACTACTAGTGCAAGCACACATCCCAAGATAACATCCAATCTTACTTACAAACAACCTCACATGGTCAATAAGATCTATTGTCCTGCTTAACATTTAAGGAGTACCTTGTGAGCCTTGGATTAGCCCTAGAATAAGAATATATGCAAATAGCAAAGCTTGATTGGCCAAAATCCCCTAGCCCTATGCCTTTTTTATTTTCATTTTTGGTGCCCAATGTTGTGGTACTCAGGTACTCACCCAACACCTAAATCTTTTTCCAATTCCTTCGAGCACCACGATGCTCACTGATAATGACCACAATGCTGCTTTATTTGAGCTAGCACATGGGATGGCCATAATTGTAACGACCCACTTGTTTCGAGCTACGAATCAAGTATTACTATATAAAACTAAGTGTCTTGTAAATTAATTTTTTTATTAATTTTTAACATTTTAAATAAACCCATGATGTAAAGTTCTTTTCAAATCGTACAAATTAAATTCATACTCAAGGAATTTCTTAAAATTCAAATTCTAAGTCATGCCATGAAATAAAATATAATATAAACTCAAAATAATTTAAGGCCCATGAAACGAACCGAAATCCCACTGTCATGCAAACAACCTAAAAGTACAATAACATATAACATAGTCTAATAATAGAGTCCTTCAAGTGTCCTGGCTTTACCCATCCTTCCATAATGCTCATAATTGCGGAGGCAATTCCTCGTTAGTGATAAAAATACTAAGTCATATAATTATAAGAAATAAGTTAATATATTCCATAGAGGGGAAGCCAAGGAACAATGAGGAAGATTAGAGGAGATGAACAAGTGAGTGAAAAAGGGGGAGGAGAAGGGGGTTTTAAAGAAAATGGAGAAGCTTCCAACCACCAAAGGTATGACTTTGTAATGTCAAAGGTAAGGTGTCACACCCAATGAGGTATGATTATCATACATAATGAAGTATGAGTGTCGTAGCTAATGAGGTATGAGTTGGCCCAATACCCAAAAACTTAGGGTTTTCACCCTAAGTGGCCAAGACAACCATGGAACCATGTCACAAGGTCCCACAGGGGCTATGGTAGTCCAAAAGGGGGTTCCAAACACATGGAAAACAAACTAGACCCGTGACAAATGCAGTCATAAACTTAACTAGACTTGAATCCAATAAAGATAAAAAATAAGAGCTGGGAAGATGTAGTAACTAGCCGAGTGACGTTGAGCACTAGGGGAGACTAAGGTCATCGCTCGCATATACATACCATACATATACAAGTAACAAGACGTGCAACTCGATTCGATTTGTGATCAAATTGAAATAAAAATTGCCAGGCAAAAAGACCAACAGTGCAATTCCCAAGGTCATCCCGATCACTTTAAAGTATAAATCCTAAATTTTAGTTTGGTCAACCCATACCTAATTAGGTATGTCACATGCACATTTTTAGGTTTGACACCTTACCTATGACATCACTAAGTCATACCTTGGTGGTTGGGAGCTTTCTATTTTTCTTTAAAACCCCCCTCTACTTCCCATTTTTTAGTCCTCTCTGTAAAACCCGTGACTCGAGTCAGGGTTTCACTATAGCGAACCAATCAGTTCAATCATCGCTTTGAGTCGAGTCAATTCATAGACCACACGCTGAGTCGAAGCGAGCCGTGAGTTATGAGCAATGAGGGTCAAGTGTACTTGAATGTATGATGATAAAGTCAAAAAGATGGTTAGAAATGAATTATCAAAATATATTAAAGTATGCAGTACATTTTTTTTATTTATTTGATCGTAGGAATAGTTTTAGGCCGAATAACGATTAGGACGCGTTATAGGGTAGTTTGGGTGGGTTATTAGTTATAGAGTATGTCATTTTGATATTGTGGTGTTTATTTTATTTTACGGGAATTTTCCCGATTTTTCTAGATTTTTTTAGGATTTATTTATGAGTTAGTAATTATTTTGACTCAAGTAAGAAACAAGTCAATACTTATTTACGAGATTGCCACTGAGGTATATCACCTCCTTCCCGACACTTTCCCTCACCCTAAACCCTTGCCGCCACCCTGTATTTGTCACCACCGCCATTGCCGATGCCGTCCTGCTGCTGATTGGCGCCGCCCCGCCATGCCGTGCTTTCGTCGTGTTGCCCCAACCGTCTCTGGTCACCATTTGGCTGCCACGATGCCGGATTCGCCTCACGACGCCACCATTGTCTTTGACACGATTCGCCTCCGCCCAGGCCACACCGCCACCACCGTGAAGCCAATGACTACCCTCTCTACCTCCCTGACGTTTCCCCTCAACCCTGGTGTTGCTATTGAGGCCGGCCATGGGCTCCATCAGAGAGATCCACCACCCCAGCCGAGCTTGAGGCCGTCGCCGCGGCCGCCCGTGTCGTCACCACTATTGGGTCAAGCTCGTCGAGACAGTGCTAACCCTTGCCCCCGATGGCCCTATCGTAACAGTTGCCGAAAAACAGCGGGAGTCGCCAGAAAACCATCGGGACCTATTGAAAAATCGCCAAACTTGCCGGAAGACAGGAATTGCCTGATCTTCTGCCGAGTTCGTTCAGTACCCAAATTCGAGCTCCAATACGCGCAACGAAGCCTAGCCGTTGTCGATTGCTAATGATGCATGTGGTATATTTTATTTTAATTTAATTATTTAAAAGTAATGATTATTAGCACAACATGCTATGATGCTATGATTGAATAATTGATGCTATGCATTTTTATTTTAATAAAAATATGGATGTATGTGACTGTGTGATATTAAAATAAATGCCAAGTGATTAATTAGGTCGACTAAATAAGTATTGTAATTTAATGCAATGTAAAGTAGGAAAACTATATTGATTATTATTGATGTGTGTTGATTGATGCATGGTTGATGTGTGTATGCTATAGGATATGTGAATGCATCACGAACGGGCGTTAGTATTTAGTTTTGATGTGTAGGTACGGAGTAGGAGCTTGCCACCTAGGCGCGTAACTGCCCTTGGAGCTTCTACCAAGTCCGTATAGGACTCGTCTCTGTTTTACGCTTTAATCTATCATTTGTTTGATTTCTTACTTGCAGGACGAGTTAAGTGGCGTTTTATTAGATCCCACTTATATTGGGCCATTTAGCCGATCGAATTTCTGAATTAATAACTATCGAGGATGAGATCTCTCGAGTATGTTTTCGAAAGTCAAATCCAGCTCATGATGCATTTGGGGCCTATTTTATGAATCCCTACCAAGACCTATATATAAGTAGTTTTTGTGTTTATTTTTTTTGCCCATGCAGGTTGGGGTGAGAGAAGGGAAATTAGCGACAGCCACATGGTATGGTAGTAGGTAAATTAGCGACAACCACGTGGTATGGAAGTAGGTAAACTTAGCGACAACCACTCTATAGTGGTATGGAAGATGCCCCTTGACAGTGAAATGAAAACGTGAAATGAAAATGTGAAATGAGAAAGTGAAATGACAAAATGAAATGAGAAAGATAATTTCTGCAGATGCCTTCAGAGATTTCATGTGATGTTTTTTTTTTCTTTCAACAGGAAGGTTAGCCCTCTTGTATCAGTTTGATATTAGTTATTTTCATGACCGGTAACACTTATTACTGAAGGTTTTCTTATATATATGTAGGTGATGATCGCGATGTTTGAAAGTTGTCAGAACTGAGGAGGAGCTGCACAGAATCGCACACACACATGTACCTGCCGTGTGTAATGTTTAATGATTGTGTGTTAATTGTGTGTGATTGAAAATCTTGTTGCTTTATGTTTGATAAAATGCCTATGAAATAAGTAGATAAATGTGAATGAATAAGGAACTTTTGAGCTCAGACCCGGCTCAGGTCAAAATGAAAGTGACAATGACTCTATGAAATGATATATTGTCATGTTTTACATCATGTTGATTATATATATATATATATATCCTTGTTGTGGACAAGTTGGCCCTTATTGCACTTTTAGGGGAAATTTTGTTCATTTTTCTATAAAAATAGATATTTTTCTTTAGATTTCTCGTTGATTGCTTTTGTTTTTTATCACATACCATAGCATGCATGTAAGACCACGTTAGAACCCAAGCATATTATCCATGCCTTGCATGTTTGCATCTCCGTCTTAAGATACTGAGGGTAGATCTGGGTCAGCTTAACCGAATCCAGTAGATTAGCGAACGGTTCAGTTGTCGGTGACACTTCCAGGTCGGTTCACGAGGGAACCGAAGTGGGGTGTTACAGAAGTGGTATCAGAGCCAACCCTTGGTTGATTAAGATGGTAGGTGCATTACATGATACATGTGTGCAAAAGCTGCTCCGAGCTGTACCAGCAGGTATTTTTCTATCTTAATGTTTTTGGTTTGCAGATTTTCTTTCTAAACATTGGTGTGAAAGGGCGGTCAGCTTAGAGTAAGGAATATCAATAGGATGATGAACCAAACTCATAGGACGCAGTTCAATGCCACATCCCCTCCATCACCCAGACAAGAGAGTCCCAACCATGGTCACAGTGACATAACCTCTAGTCAACCGAGGACTACTGTGCACCTAGAAGAAGACAGTGTGCCGTTTCAGTTAGCTGATGTAATGAGAGCCGTCATTGAGACAGACACTGCAGCAGAAGCAGTAGACAAGAGAGGGAGACACAACGATTGCTAGAATGAGTTGTAGCTGTTGGACCTCCCCGAGATTTTGACCAGAAGTAGCAACACCCTAGACCATACCAGAAGTAGCAACACCCTAGACCGTATCAGCCAGAGCAGGAAGCACAACAGAGACATCGAACAAACACACTAGTTGTCAAGAGGGCTACAGATGGCCAAGTTCAGGGCTACAGAGCGCTCTTTTGTCAGAGTTGCCAACGTCATCATGGAGGTGAATACAGAGTAGGCCTGGATGTTTGTTATAGTTGCGGTCAGCTAGGACGTCGAGCCACTGATTGCAGAGTAGGTACTCGAGTATGCTATAGTTGCGATCAACCAGGGCATAGAGCCGCGACTTGTCCAACTGGTGAGAGCTAACAGTTGACGCTGCCAGCCCCTCCCTAGAGGCTTGCACTCCCAGCTTCCTAGCAGCAACTACAGCAGAGGGACCAACAGGGCCAAGGCTAAGGAGAGGAAGGCAGAAACCAACAACCACCAAGGCAACAACAAAGGGGTCTGAATCAGAGAGGGACGATAGCTGTCATTACAGGACAGGAACAACATGCCTTGAATTAGAGAGGAATGTAAACAACACCACCAGCAGGACCGTCTACCTTGATACCACCATGGGTGGTAGGGACGAACATTGCCACCATTGCTGAAGCACTAGAGGATACTGCAAATGTGACAGATATGCACGCATCTCACTTCAGCTTTCAGATTTAGTAGACGACAACTAGAGTGAAGCCTCCTTAATCTAAAATTTTGAGAACGAAATTTTTGTACGGAGGGAAGGTTGTAAAACCCATGACTCGAGTCAAGGTTTTACTACAGCGAACCAATCGGTTCAACCATCGGTTTGAGTCGAGTCAGTTCATAGACCACAGCTGAGTCGAAGCCAGATGTGAGTTATGAGCGATAAGGGTCAAGTGTATTTAAATGTATGAGGATAACATCGAAAAGATGGTGAGAAATGAGTTATCAGAATATATAAAGCATGCAGTATATTTTTTTTATTTATTTGATTGTAGGAATAATTTTAGGCCGAATTACGTATTAGGATGGATATCATTTGGATGTTGGGGTGTTTATTTTGTTTTACAAGATTTTTCCCAATTTTTCTAGAGTTTTTAGGATTTATGTACGAGTTAGTTATTATTTTGACTCAAGGAATCGAGTCAATAATTATTTACGAGATTGCCACTGAGGTATATCACCTCCTTCCCTGACACTTTCCCTCACCCTAAACCCTTGCCACCACCCTGCGTTTGTCACCGCTGCCATTACCGACGCCACTATGCTGTCGATCGATGCCGCCCCGCCATGCCATGCTATCACCATGCTGCCCCGACCGTCTCCGGCCACCATTTGGCCGTCATGACACCGGATTTGCCTCACAACGCCGCCACTATATTTGACACGGTTCGCTGCCGCCCAAGCCGCGCCGCCACTGCCGTGAAGCCGATGACTACCCTCTCTACCTCCCCGACATTTCCTCTCAACCCAGCGCCATTGCCGAGGTCGGCCGTGGGCTCGATCGGAGAGATCAATCGCCCCAGCCGAGTAAATGCTAAGTGATTAATTAAGTCAACTAAATAAGTATTATAATTTAATGAAATGCAAAGTAGGAAAACTATATTGATTATTATTGATGTGTGTTGATTAATGCATGGTTGATGTGTGTTGATTGATGCATAGTTGATGTGTGTATGCTATAGGATGTTTGAATGCATCACGAACGGGCGTTAGTATTTAGTTTTGATGTGTAGGTACGGAGTAAGAGCTTGCAGCCTAGGCGCACAACCACGCTTGGAGCTTCTGCTAGGTCCGTTTAGGACTCGTCTATATTTATTGCTTTTGTTTTGCTTTTGTTCACATATCATAGCACTTTAAAATTTTAATGATCATCATTAAAAAATATTCCTTTTATGAACTTGATTGTCTAATATTTTTTTAATTTTCTTATATCACCCATTATACAATTTTGTCATTAAATGAAAAAGGGACAGGGGGTAGACCCGAAGAACAAGGATAGAAACAATAAAAGAAGACATTGAAAATTTGAGCCTAAATAATTAATATGAATTAGAACAAGATGAAGTGAAAAGAAAAGATTCATACCCATAACCTCAATTCGTTGAGAATAGGAAAGTAATGATTATGATTTTTCTTATATCTCCATTAACTATTATGGCTAATATGTATTATTAAAGTGTTTTGGCTAATATGTATTATTAAATAACAAATTTTTATTCGAGTACTATATTTATAAATATATCATTTTTTTAAAATTCCTAATTTGGCTAAAATTATACTCCAACTCATTCCCAATAATAAATTACTGATAATAATAATAATAATAAAGTTAAGTATTAATAAGAATATAAAACTATTATGGGATTAAAATCAACTACATTGTAAAAATGATTGAAAGACTGTGAAAAAACCAACACATTAATGTAAAAGGGTTGATTGGGACCGGCAAGTCGTGGAATTGGCGAGCGTGGATCCAATTCGAGTTGTTGTGAGAAGTGATGATCTGGTGAGAGAGAGAGCTGAGGATTATGCCAACAAACTCAAAGAATTGGCAAAGCATATTGAGTTTGTTGTGTTCAAGAAGCAGAAACATGGCTTCTTCCTTACAAATCCTTCCACAGAAGAATCAGATAATTTAACCAAAATAATGGAGCAACTCATCTCCCAGATTAGCGAAAAAAACTAAAACTCTAGGTGGATTAAGTGCATGCTTCAAGAAATTGTTTACATCAACTTCTGACTATATTTTATTTAATCTTCAAAATCATGTGGAGTGTCAGTACTGTACTGTCTCAAGTAGGTAGACTCTGTTAAATATAAAACCAACGAACCATTGGATTAAAGCATGCTCTGAACCATATTTGGTATAGATTCACCTAAAGAAGCAGCACACCACTTAAGGTATAGATTTATGGCATTTGAGTATCAAACTCTTCGACAAATCTCCTAGCTGGAGGGCTTCCAATCATAAAAACATTAGAAAAACCTAATGAAGAAAGTTTTTCATTTGAAGTACATCACAAAACTTCTTCACCTCAAAATATTCTTCAATCAGCTTAGATATCCTAATTGGAGAAATCAAAAGTTCAGAATTTCCAAACTACTGAGCTGACAACATTCAACTAGTTTCCTTCATACTTTGCATCCGCCATGACATAATGGTATGCTATTACCATTATCAATATAAAAACTCCAAGAAAATTGGCAAAGAATCCCAGATCCTGAGCATTAATCATCTGCCACCAAAAAACAATGAGATGTGAAGGAAGAACCAACTTACACATCTTAACATATTAAACACAACTTTAATATATAAATTAAAGGAAGAAAATGGCTCCAACATGAAATAATAATGGACATCAGTTTAAACAAAAAAATTGGCATCCTCGCATGTATAGTCAACATTTAAGTTACAAGTGTTTCATCAATGAGTGCAGATCTGCCACCATTTGAACCAATCTGACTAATAAGAGCTCGTAGAGTTCAAAACTTATCAGAAGCACCTCATGGTAGAATCAGTCTCACCAAGAAATAGTCAACATCAATCGATCAGCACTTTTGTTAGTCTTAAGTTGACTGACATGAATAGATTATAAGCTGCTATCAGTAATTCTTCCGCATATTTCGCACTTAACATTTTTCAAAAACAAATTGTGCAGTTTATTCAAGTCTAGAATACATTTACCAACAAAAAATACCATCCAAACCTAGCCACCAGTTGTAGATTCTATTGAGCACTCCCTAGTAACAAACAACAGAATTACAAAAAAAAAAGTTCAATACTCCCATCTATAAGATCAATAGCTAAGTTATGTGTTTCATCCATGATTGCACATTCATCAAAAACTCTATTTCAAATTGAATAAACGGGAAACATGTGAAGTTCAGAAAGCATCAAAAGCTATCCCATGGGAGGAACTTTCTCATCAAGAAAGAGTCTGCTTAAATGGACCAGCGCTTTTATTAGCCTTAAGTTGGCTTATATGAACAGATTATAAGCTGTTTCCAGTAATTCTTCAGCATACTTTGTACCTATTTGTTAAAAAAAATCTCATTCCTATAAAGTAAATTTGAGTCTCAATGTATCTAGCAGCGACAAATAATTTCCAAAGTTTACCTCCATTAATTGTCTCCTCTCGTAAGAAAACTGATTTCTGAATTTTAATCTTTCACAATGAAAACATTATCCTCAGCAGTTACCTCACAACCAAAAGAATGCACCTACATGGAGGTTTCAATCACACATTTTCATGACAAAAAGTTCAAATTTGCTCCGTAAAAACATACCCAATTTGTTTAAAGCCATGACAACTCCCATGGATTTCAACATTAACCCGACATCTAAATCAAGACACTTAGAAGGATCAACCATGTACAACATTTCTTAATATTCCCCATAGCCATCCAAAAACTTCTTAAGTGAGAAGGGGGAGCATGAAGCCATCCAAAAACTTCTTAAGTGAGAAGGAGGAGCATGAGCATTAAGCTAAAAAGTCAACGATAAAACAATGTAAGATTCAGAATCTAAGATCCCATGTACCTCCTATTGGATCCATTCTAATCAGGCGGCAAACACTTGAATATGTTTTAAGATCCAGGCACCAAAGCACCACACATTGAGGAAGCAACGAATCTAAACAAACTAACCAACATGCGTCCTACAATTTCAATTTGATCAAGCTATAAGGCATAAAGCCAGATGACAAAACGTTCAAACCTTAAGTAAAATTCCCCCAGGAACATCTATTTAAAAAATAACATAGACTTAAAACCCTACAAAATCCTTGTTACAAAATAGACTTACATGGACTTCTTAAGCAGAAGCTCCAAATTGTGGCAGCAAAAAAGCCTAAACAATTATAATAAGCCCACCCACATGACCAAATCTTACAAATTTAATCTAATCAAGCCAGGACGCAAAACCAAACAACAACTAGCCTCAAACCCCTCACCAAATTTCCCAAAAAGAGAACAGCTATTTCCACGAAACCATAGATTAAGAAGCTCACAACATCCTTCTCAAATTAAATAAAGTAGGGTTTCCAAAAACTCGTGATGGCCCAGCCACATACATCGCCCTACAATCATTGACCAATCTGAATCAAACATGCATAAAATTTCCTCAAATCACCTCATAAAAACGTAAAATTACGATTCAAAAAGGGACATTAAGATCCAAAGATGAAGAGAGAAAATCTATTACCTTGGAAAGCTTACGCGTCTTCTTTGCCAATCGGCAGAATTCTGCAACAAGAAGGAAGACGTTCGAGCAAGAACTCGCCTTCTCGTAGACTTTGGCGTTCGGGCCCCACGGACGGGAGTAACCTCTTTTTTACCGCACACGTCTCGTGCCCCGCCTTTTCATCTTTTGGTTCGGTTTAGTGTAGATAAATATTATCACACTGTCCCGGGTACGTGCCTTTAACCGTTTCGGACCATCCTAATCTTTCTTTTTAAAAAAAATAAAAAAAATAATAAAAAGGAGTAACTTAGGCATGCAAAAATATAACCAAGAGGGTCGAAACTCCCATTGGATGAGTTGAGTCTTGATATACCCTAAAATAATGCAGTTTTCGTTACCACAAGATGTATTGGCGGATGCGGATCATTTGATTGGCATGAAATTTGAAATGGGCACGGTTGACGATATGAACCACTTGAAAAATAAATGTATTCGATTTGTAGTTGGTCTACTAATGGATCAATTTGAGTTTAGTTTTGCTCATACTTGGCTTATTTGGTTGGAAACTCAAGTCAAGTTAACTAGGCTCCGAATTAATATGAGTTTAAGTTGAACACAAGAAACTCGTGTTTTATTTATCGATATTTTTTTTCGTATAATTTAAAATAAAACTAGGTTTAAAAAATTAAATAGTTCAACTTCATATGAATTATGCACCAAATAGCTTGTTTGTACATAAATTTATTATATTATTATTTAAAATCATCATTTAGGACATTATTTTAATTATTATTTTTATATTTTATGTAAACAGTTATATAAAAACATAAAATATATTATTTAATATAAGTGTACTCATGATCATCATGTTCACTTGATTTTGACTTCAAATTTAACTTGAACCTAATAGAGTCGAACAACAAGTGAATACGAGTTCAATTGAACCGTTGGCACCCCTAATCGAGACCGTCATCATTTATGAGTTACAAATTAGTAGAAGCTAGTGTAGATAGCTTTGTATATTCTTGGTTACCAAATACAATTTGATACTGATAAGGGTAACCTTATTTAATTTTAAAAATATATATTTACATCATCTAAATAGCTAAATTATCGAACTAATATTGGAATATCCACACTAACTTATATTAGACAATCTAATAACTAAAAATGTTTAGCAATAAAAAATTGGTCTTGAATCGGGCAAGGGCCATTATCCATTATCCACTCATCACTCATTCATATAACATACGTGGCTTGCTACTAATCCTTGGGACTATTTTGATTTATCTTAAGAATGTAAACTACCTTTCTTTAAGATAAAAGGGTACCGTTTTTTTCTTATAATGCAATCTGTTTAGCGCTGATGCAAATGGTATATTTTTCAAAAAATTGTCAAATTCTTAGATCACTAAGAGAGATCGGGGAAGGAGCACCAAACATCCGGTTACAAAGTGGTGGGAGATTATTGTTGGAAAATAAATACTGTAGAAGTTTGAATATGCACACTTAATTAAAGAAAATGATTCCAAAAATAATCTGTACGAAACTTGTTAGTCTCGAATTTAATACACACTAAAGCGTTTTTTTTTTCGATATAAAATTACCCTATACAATAGAGCATTCTTTCGTACCCATATTTAAGATATAATGGATGATCAAATCCAAACTCCGTTTGAAAATCAATCTTTTTTGAAACAACTCAACAAAAATTATCAAAGGCAGGCCCAAAACTTGCATGACAAACTGTCCTGGTAAATCCGTAACCCAAACAAAAATAAAGTAGGGAAAAAAAAAGAAAAAAATCAAAGTCTCTTCTCGAAAACTTCCAACTAGAAGAGCGCAGAAGGCTCACACAATCCGAATTCAGAACTGCCCACGAAACCATAAGCCGCCGGACAGCAATAGCAAAAGCTGTAGTTGGGATTTTAAATCTACTACAAAATCTCCCTTTTGTGTTTCCACAAGATAAATAAATTACAAAAATAAACCAAATAATCGAGAAAAACATTATGCAAAAATATATTAAGCAAAAGCAAATAACATTACTTTGTTTATCTTATACTTCATTAACTAACATGATATTATAGCCTATCTAAATCACAAAAATGTTGAGAAAAATCCCTAAAATTGGAGATTTTTCTTAACAATTGACACCGTCTATTGGAAATCTTACTTGGTACCTACAAGCAGTTGATATAGTTGTTCTTATCCTCAATTTGCATCCTCCACCATTGATAATTTGTTCCATCAAATTTCTCAGTCTTCTTAGTCTTGAAAGTGTCCATCATGACTCCTATTCAAATCAAGATCCGATTGAAAGAACTTCTCACATACGACGCTAATTGTTGAGAAAAATCTTCTACTTAAGAGATTTTTCTCAACAAAAACTACAAAAGTAGCACATCGTATGTTTATTATCAGCTGTCAAGAACAATTTAAATCAATAGTATAACCAAATAAAGAATAAAGAAAAAAAATTAGTACATAAGATTAACTCCTTTAAGCTATGTAAGTTGCACGGTCTCTGGTATCTTGATGATGGCAACTTCACGCCTTCTTTGGCATCAAGAAGACACTATCTTCTAAAACACTACAAAATTCAAATTGCTTTATTTTGAACTATGAACTCAATTTTTTTGTATTATGGTAAATAATTCTTATAATACACAATTTTTGTTAGGATATTTGAACTATTTTTTTACATAAAGCTACGCATAGGTCATCTTTTAACTTTAATACATATTAGAAAAGTAGAGTCAAGTTTTAAATTTGTTGAAACAATCATTCAAAATCTGATCAACAACTAATTTATTTATGTAACAAAAAAATAAAACAATTTTGTTCAAACTAATGTGCATTATAAATTGGTGTCAAAGTTCAAATACATAAAAATTTTAAAGTTGAACACAAGTTATAATAATCTATACCACGTCTTATATATAGCATAAAACCCGTGTGTTCCTCCGAGGGTGTTTGAGTTGGTTTGGTTTTGACCCAGATTGGGCTAGTTGGGTATGTCCATCTCACTGTAATTCAAGTATTGTATGGTGTATGTTCACCTAGCCTTAGCCTCCTTCAATGTTTGTTACGCCCTTTTGGACGCTATGAGCTCGATTTTTCATTTTTGGTTCGGACGAGTCGGGTACAGATAAATATTAAGATCATATCCCGCGTGTATCTTAGTTGTTTGTCGTGTGTTTTGAACCCCTTTCAGACCATCCTAGCCCCTCGGGACCCACTGAGTTGTTCCCGTAGTCGTCCCTGCCACTTTGTGGTGAAAATCCTAAGTTTTTCACCTTTGGGTCAACCTAAACATCATTAGGTATGACACTCATACATTATTAGGTGTGACACCTTATCTATGAAGTCACTAAGTCATGCCCTTGGTAGTTAGGTTGTAAAGACCGTGGAAAAAAAAAATCGACTCGGTTGGGGAAAGATCGAATGTTGCGAAATTATTATGATTAATTATGTTATATTCTCTATCCGGTTGATTCTACTCGGTTAAAACCTACGATTCAAACCAGGGTCTTATTGTCTGAAACGGTCAGTTTGACCGTTAATTTTATATGACGAGACAACCATTCATTTTCTCATTGACCGTTCATTTTTATTATTGATCGTTCGTTTTCTTAGAAAACCATTTGATTTCCTAGGCAGTCATTCGACACCTATAAATATCACACTTGAGTTATTTGGTGAGGGAGAAAAAATTTTTCTCACCCCATCCGTCATTCTCATTTTCTCTCTTGGTTACTCTCCCCTCTTGGCGACGTTCTTACATCTCGTCTAAGTGTCTGGTTTTGTATGATTTCCTTGACATTCCCTTACTCATTCTGTTGTTGTTTTGTTTTTTCGGATAATTGAATTGATATCTTTAGCGTGTCATGAGTTCTATGCATGGGGGTTGGATGATGGACAATGTTGTGGAGGGTTAGGGAAGAATATGATCTAGTTTTGGGTTAAAGAAAAAGACTACTTGGTTTGGTTTTTGGTGCCAAAGATGAGGTGAAGAAAAAGAAGAGCGTGGGGAAGGAGGACAAGCTTATAATCTCAGAATGACGTGAGAGCCCGTAATCTCAGAATGACGTGAGAGCAAGTAATCTCAGAATGGCCTGAGAGCCGTAATCTCAGAATGACCTGAGAGTTGGTAATCTCAAAATGACCTGAGAGCCCATAGAATTACATTGAGCTTGATCCTGACTTGGGTATGTAGGTCAATCAAGATTGTTTAATTTCAGCTCATCTAAGGAGGGATAAAAGTATGGTTGGGGGTTCTTTTACAAACTAAGGTTTCGTGAATGAATAACGAGTGGACTTCTTTTTATTCTCTTGTGTTATAAATGTGGCTATGGGAAACGGTCCAAGACTGTGGGACGATTACTTTAATGAGTTAGACTTATTTGCTTTAATATTATTCATGTAACATTTTAAGTAACACCCGGTCCGGTTAGGGATAGTCGTTACGGGGTTGGTTTTTGTTAAATTTTGAATAACACCTGACTAGCGAGACCTACAATATTGTGAAAAATGGCAGGTCGTTTCATAGGTGCTCCATTTTCCTTTACAAAAGCCCCACCCTCCTCACCTTTTCACCATTTTTCACTCCTTCCTCGTCTCCACCGAGCCTCTTCTACTCCTCTTGGCTTCCATCGCCTTCCTGGGAGTTCTAAGCCTCATGTAAGCTTGCTAGCCCACTAGGTTGGTAGGTCTTGGGGATGCCTCAAGAGACATCCCCTAGCCATGTTTAAGGCAAAGAGCTCTCCTTTATCCCTCTTTCTTAGTGTTTGCTTGCTATTGTATGTAGATCTGATGTGCTAGGTATTTTTATGATATTTTTTCCGTGTATGTCTCGTTTGCAAGAGTTCATAGAGCCTAGAATCATCATTTTTCATGTCTATAAAAATAGTTATGTATTTTGAGCTTGCTGTGGCCATTATCATACACTATTTTAGTATAAAATTCATATCTCAAGATCTACTTGGATTTTGTGCATGCTACTTGCTTTGTTGTGTTTCTGACAGATAGAACTACAACTATTATGTTCACTATTTTGTCTAATATGGTGTGTATGAGTATTTATGGGTGCAAAGCTTGGTAAAAGGTGATAACTTTCTTGGTCCTAGTTACTTGGCTGCCCCTTTCCCCAATTTTTACACCCTTTTATAAGTCTCTGATGATACTCATATTTTAAATGTTTGTTGCTCTACCCTTGGATTTATCTAGTAAAAATACCATGCTAAAAATACCTAATTAAAGGCGTGAATGTTATCCCTAACCGTCACATGTGTATGGTGTGATTTGAGTATGCCTGGTTATAATCTGTGTTTGTGCTCCTAGTTGAGCCTCTAAAAGATTTTTATAAAATCTATAAAAATTCTTGATGGACACAATAATTATATACTATCATCATATAAAATTTGGATATAATTAAAATTCATTTAGGTGGTTAACAAGCTCAGATTTGGGAATGTACAGAAACCTTAATTCCTTAATTCAGATTGTAAAATCCATTCAATCTTGTGTGGGTGGTCAAATTTGTTGAAATTTCACTTAGTCCTTAGGTTGTATCCTAGTCGAATCTCCACAAAAGTTGAGATATTTTGGATGGGTAGATAATTTGGTCTAGTTAGCTTAAGAAATCCCTTGCCAATGTCTTCCCTTACAAAGCCCACTAGGGCCCAATTACATGGGTTTTGGACCTAAAATTTTATTGGGCTCAAACCCAAGGTGTTGGATACCTATGGCCTTTCACTGAGGCCCAAAAGCCTGTTGAACTAGCCTTTGGAAAATTAGTACGCAGTCAAAGAACACTGTTCCCAATACTTTAACCCGACTTTGGTGGACATTGTTTATCACGTTTAAAATCAATAAATATTATTAAATGACCAAATATGTATCTATTATCATAATGAGAAAATTGGGTTTAATTAAAATTCATTTATGTGGTTAGCTACCTCAGATTTTGCGAATGTATAGGAATGTAGGCTATAACCTTAATTCTTTAACTCCGGTTTAAAATTCTTCAATTCTAGTGTGGGTGGTGAAATTTTCTAATATTTCACCCAGACCTTAGGTTTTATCCTAGTAGAGTCTCCACAAAATTTGACAACTTTTGGAGCGGTAGATAATTTGATAGGATTTTCCTAAGCCACCTAGGTCCAATTAGGTTTAGAAATCCCTTGCCAATGCCTTCCCTCCCAAGCCCACTTGGAGTTCTTAAGCCTATGAACTAGCATTAGGAAAATTGGCACACAACCCATGAATACTATTCCCAACACCTTGACCTTACCTTGGTGGGCTTTGTTTACCACATTGACCAATGGGCCAGGCTTTGGTAATTTTTGCATCACACCCTTAACCTGTTAGGGCCCATTGGTAAAAATTTAGCCCATTTGGACCCCGTTTGGCCTGTCTTAAAAATCATTTGGTTAAGTTCGTTTAATAAAACCTTGAGTTTGGACTTTTTCACTCAATATACGTGAAACGCTAAACCTTAATTAAGATTTTCTAATGAGGTTAATACTTCATTAAGCAATATAAGTAAGCTTTGTTAGTTTTCTAAATCATGTTTGTGTGGAGGCTTTCCCTCATTTTGCGTTCTGATGCGATCTTATCGTGACTTGAGTTTCATTTTCTAGTTAGGTTACAGGGGGAGGGCTCGCCGATTTAGGACGAAGGGTTCACTCATCGAGTTTTAGATATAAGTCGGCGTTGGTGGCATTTTATCGGATCCCTCCAATGTTGAGCCATTTAGCCAAATTTTTCGTAGTTTAACAAAACTTCAAGGTTGAAATCCCTTGATGGTTTTCGAAATCTAAGCTCTAGAAACACTATATATGCAAGTCCCTATTTAAGTCTACTATATATATATATGAGGGTTTTATTTTACAAACATGAAAGTATTATATGGGTAGTATGAATTGTACTAATACTTCATTAAACCCCAAGGTAGTACAATGTACAAGGGTACTACGTAACGCAGCATATTTTCAAAATTTATGGTCTAACTTAATAATTTTTTCATTTTCATATGAGTACCATGACGGGTGTTATATGAAGGATGTGAGAGTGTAAGCTATCTATGTAAGTATGTTTTGTTGGGGCTATATGCTAGCTTATGTTATTGGGAAATAGAGTACCCATTTGCTAGCCTTGGACCATTAGTAGTTATTTTTGGACTGGTAATTGTTTATTTCATTATTGACATATTTTCTTATATGAACATAGGTGAGGCCGCTTGGTGTTGACCTGTTTAAGTGTATGCATATGTGGCTCGTGGCGGTGGCGGTGGCAAGGGCCTTGAGTTACGTATTTTGCTATGTATTTGATATCTTGAACTCTATTAATATTGGGCATGTGCCTTGGACTTAAGTATCATGTGTGATTTTGGTTGAGTGTATGACAAGATTGGATTGTTGTAACACCCCAAATCTAGTTCACTATTAAACCGAACTAGAAGTGTTATGGGAGACCAAATCAACTCTCAAATTCAATTAAATTGATTGACCCAATCTTATGTAGAAGGGATCTACTCTAAGCGTCATAAGATGAAAGAACACCAATATGAATGTATAAAATATACAATCTAGCAAGACATTACGTGGGTGATATGACAACAAAAATTACACTACAATCGATTAAATATGATAACAATTTTGTTTCCCAAAAAGTGTAATAAGGGAACCACCCTGTAAAACCCGGGCAATTGGCCCGAGGGTTTTTACTGTCGGTTCGGTTGTTACCTGAATCAAGTTAGTAGGGTCCGGCCCTTCTTGCCGTGGTTTATATATGATATGTTGTAAGTTGCCCGGCCTTAGCCTCCTTCAGCGTTCAGAACGTCTGTTTGGATGCGGCACGCCCGGCTTTATGATGTTTGGTCCAATTTAAT
>JAVDBV010053112.1:0-11492 GCA_032619315.1 Piper longum
TGTGTGTGTGTGTGTGTGTGTGTGTGTGTGTGTGTCGTTTTGACAAGGTGGCCCCTAATTGCACTTTTAGGGGAGACTTTGTCTGTTTTATTTTGAAATTTTTATTGATTTTATTACAATGTTTGTTAGTGTGTGAATTGGATTTCATGCTATCTATATAGTACTATATTAGGATTTTATGCATTCATTCATGCATATAACGAATCGTATCTTCATCTTAAGACGTCTAGATTAGATTCACACGAGTTAGGTTCGAGTCAGGTGACTCAACTGGGGCTGTGACATTCGGGTTCAATTCTCAAGCGTGAATCAGATTTTGGGTGTTACAAAAACAGTATTCCACAGTTAAAACTCAATACATGAACACAAAGCTCAAGATTAAGGAATAAATAGAACAATAGATCATAAGAGTAGATCAACAAAATCACATACAATCAATTAATAGGGTGTTTAGTTACATTAGAAAATTTTATATGAGATCTTTAGGAAATTTTGTTACAGTTTTTTATTTGTTACAATTATTAAAAGTGAAAAAATTATAAAATTAGGTTTCCCAAGTTACTGCCATTTAAAAAAATTCTACCTGACTATTGGAAGTATTAAAAAATATTTTAAAATCAACTATTACATTGACCATTATGCAGTAAGAAACAATACTACATGATAAACCAAATAATATTACATATATTTTATCTATTTAATTATGCGCAAATAATAGTACTTATAATATGTTAAATTTTATTTAAACCAAATGCAAACACATCAATTTCAATTAACAACCACCCTTGTAAATAAAACAAAAATAAAAAAATTCCAATTAACACAACAATTCCAAATGTAGGTTGACAAAATATAAAATAAATTTTGAATCCCCATAAAAATAGTAAATATAAAAGGATTACAAAAAAATATTAATTATGGGCAAGTATTATAGTATGTAATCAAACAAATTACGTATTATACTTATGATGATGTACAAGAAAAAAACAAAATCTCACCCGCAATTGATCAAGAGGATGGCGGTTAACATGGTATTAATGCGGACCGGCGGCACGTAAAACAGATAACAGACAAATAAATTTATTTAACTAAACAGCCTTACATGTCATTGCAATCTGAAGGTTAATGAGACAATGAGAGCTCCATAGATATTAAATGAGAAATGTTTCTCATGAACATAATATGTACACCATAAAAATATAAAACTAAGTACATAATCTAAATCGATAAGTCAGAGAAAATAAAATGCAAAATGGAAAAATTCTTATAGTTTATATCAAATTTAAATATAATATATGATTTTTGACGGATATGCGGGAGTGTAAATGACTCGGTTATGATTTGGTCGAAATCATTACTATAAACATTTACTATTATAAAATTTTTAGCATAAGAAGTTAATAAGGTGGTGACATAAATAAGTTTTCACTATTATTTTACTGTCAATTAAATGGTTAAAATATAGTTAAATTGGTTAAAAATTATATATTATAAATTCAACTTCATTCATTAATTTGGTTAAAAATTCGGTTAACTAAAATATTTTTTCATTCACAAAATATAAAATATTCCAATCATGCATCTAAACTATGTTAATCTAGTATTAGAAATTATGAAATTAATAAATAAATATTTTGACATAAGTAAATCATCAAATTATACTTTTAGTAATCTAAAGTTTCAAGATCAATGCTAAGATAGATATAAATTTTATAGTTATATATAAAATAATTAAATAATATTCGGTTAAATCGCTAAATTTATTAGAGTAGAGCTGTATGTCATTAGCATTTATATTTAAAGTCGGTTCAGTTAAATTAATTAAAATTTTCACTAGTTTTTATACGGTGAACAAATCTTTATTATTTTTTGTTGGGAATTTAATTTGGAATCACCAGTAAATTGATAAATTGAATGACAATTTACTGTGTGACAGATACACGATGCTATTGCATACCAAACTTAAAATTTAATTATATTATCACAACTCCAAAAAGAAAAAAAAATGCAAGTCTCCCCTAATATCTCAACTACCATTCTCATACCTATTCGAAAACAATCATCATGCAAATTTGTCGTAATAGAGGATACAAATGTAATGCAACCACGAAGCGAAGAAGGTGATGTAATTCAACACAGCAACACAAGAAAAAACAGTATCCGACGGTGAGAACCAAACAAACATTTGCTACCAAACTTACGAGAAGCACATACAACTTGAAGCAATATATAAGCATACAAGGGAGCAGATAAACAAAGTCGCACAATCAATCAGGTTCGGCCATCAGAATGGGCGAAAGGAAAGGACGGTTCAAAAACCTACGGTGAATTACTGAAATGATAATCTTCACAAATCTGCATTTGCAAAATCTTAATAACTACCATGTAGGTTGATTAGATCTTTATCTACACTAGATGGTCATATTTTATTTATTGAAAACAGTGCAATAACTGGCATATAAAAATATATTTCAAAATGAATTGATAGGGCTTCAATCCAAAAGGGAAAGAAGCCCTCCAAAAATAATTGCATGCTGCTTGAATGTGGCGAGCACACGGTATTCTTTAGTAAAAGGCGAAAGAATAGTTCGCTTTGTGCTCACCACGCAGCTCCATGATGTTGCCCACTGCCCATCAACCCAAATATAGAGACCTTGGCTCATAGCATTGGCCGTCCTTTGTCGATGTGGGATCTTTGCATTCGTCCCTTGTGGTACCCAATGCCAAATATCAAGAGGTGATGAGAAAGAACGCTAATGTACAACCACTGCTCCTTTTGTGGATCATATTTACAATATCCATCACACACTTGCCCTAAAATATCATGCCATAAATTTTTACACCAATGATTCATAAACATGTAAATGTTTAGATGAAAATTTGACATGATCTAAACCATACCAGATTAACACCCCTAAATCTGACTTCGAAGAGATAAGAGTTCTGAAAGAATTCGTGTCAGCACCTTATTATGATATGGTAGAGCCACAAAACTAATTAATCAGCGCTGCATATGAAATGCCTTTTTTGTGATCTTCATATACAAGGTAAAAGAAGCAGCAAAAAATTCTAACTTCAAACTAGACAAGAATTATAAAAGGTTCATGTCATTTTGTGCATGATATTTCTTAAACCTAATGAAGACATAAAAATGAATGTCAATAACTATTTAGATAACACAAGGTTTGTTTCAAATTTCTACTGATTACTCAAAAGAATTATTTTCCATGACCCTCAAGCAATGCCAGTATTCGTACAATAAGTTAGTCCATACAGCTAACAAAATTTCAACTACAAATCTCATAAATATCCTACTGTTGTATAGGGAACCCCCAACTTTTATTCCCTTTCCATAATTAATCAGGGAATAATCACCCAGTACGAAAAAAACCAAGATAAGAACGCGGATTATCTTTTGGATTTCTTTCTTCCTTTCACTTTTTTTTCCAAATTCTGTATCCGTTGATTAATTACTGCAGATGATGAAATTTTCCTCTCTGGTGATGTAGGTGTCTGGTCAGCTGATACTTGTTTAGTTGATGGAGGGGAACTTTTGACTTGTTCAACCACTGTATGACCTTTTCCAATCACCGAATTTATAGGCTTCTGGTTAGTTGATACTTGCTTAGTTGATGGACGAGATTTCTTGGCTTGTTCCAGTACTACTTGAGCTTTTCCGATCACTGAATTGGGTCCTCCAAAGAAAGGAATTTTTGGTATTTTGGTGCTAGGAGGCGAAACAAACTCCGGTATACCAAGGAGTCTCTTAACTTGAGGACGTCTTATCACTGTTTTGAAAAAAGTGAAAAAACATATTCTTGAACATTATACAGGGGAAAGAACCCAGCTTTTCAAAAAAAAAAAATCAAGAAGATATGGAAGCATTTACTCTCTTTTATCAAACAAAGAACTCACCTAAGCCATAACAAAGTGAGAACAGGTTTGAGGTAGCCCAGTAACAAAATATAGCCTGACAGTTTGTAAAAATGACATACTATGAGATAATTGCTTTCAGCAGCTACTTAAGCTTGCAACACAGTCACTTTCCTATGTTAAATAGTGTTGATTGATCATACTACAGGATATCAAAAGATAAGCAAGCACCTTTCAAATTCTAGAAGCATACAAAAATCAATGAGCAACAAGTGAAAGTTGAGATGTGTGGTTGCTTTTTGGTTAGACTACTTACTGAAAGTATGATATGCTTGATCCTGTTTACATGCTACTTACTGAAAGTATATTTACCATTCATCAGCTCATAATTACCACACAATTTCAAATTTAATAAAATTAACAGCTGTTATGATTGTGGAGCATAAACAATCTGAAGGACCATTACCTTGGGAAAGCCCATCGTAAATGGTACAGTTAGAACAGCAAGTAGTCTTGAAAATTTTTTCATAGTGCTAGCCATACTGTTTCCTTCCATGCCTTGCTGGGCATTAAGCTTCAGAATAAACAAAATTTTTGTTACAAAAGATAGAGATGCCGATAGCTAGTATTTTTTTTCCTAAATGACAAAAAGCAATAGTCCTAATATAATTTTCTGAAAGAAAAAACTTAAGCTTTTGCCAGCTTATAAAGCTTCGTATTTATGACAGATAATGTTCTTAAATTGTCTAGCTACTAAAATCTTTTTTTAAAAACAAAAAGAAATTGAATACCTCCACAGTCAGTAGGAATGATACAGCAGTCAACACAGGTAATACGTAAAAACTGTCGGCAGTGGTCAGATCTGTAAACCACAGAGCACCTCCAGTTTTGAAAGATGGAACTTTCTCAACCATGTTCGAGATCTAAAAATAGTGATGATAAAATGTCAGATGCTACAATTACAAGCTACATTCTGGAGAAAAAGCTTAGTGGCAACAAGTAATGTTGAATTTGTGTAATAGCTACATTAGTCTTACAGCAAAGTAGAAGCTAGCAAATATTGGTCCTTGGATAAAAAGGCCTTTAAGTGGAGAGAACGGATTAACATTATGCCTACAAGAGCCATGGTAACACAAACATTAGATAGACGTAAACACCATTGACCTACTGAAAATTAAAACAGGAAAAAAAAACAATTTTATTTAAATTCATCATCATTTTCATTATCAACAGCAGTACTCACTAATCACGACAGGCCAGGGTCAATAACATGGACCCATTTCTTCCATTCAAGTGATTGTTTGCACCTTAAGTTTATTGGCTTACAACACACACCAATCAACATTCTCCTAAATAGGAATAGAGTACAAGCAAGGTAGAAGCATTGGCACAGTGAGGCATCTCAAATATCAAGCATTATAAACAAAATATGCAAAGTGCTTACTCGTTCAGGAAAGCCTTCATTTTCCTTTGACCCTCTGCCACAATCTTAGGATCCTTTGACTGTAAATCACCCCCACCCCTTTTATATTATGAAACTAAAAATTGATGTAACAATAGAAGTTTCCAGAAATATACATTTAGTGTTTGCTGTCTGATTTCCTCCATTTGTGGTCTCAATTGCTGCAGTGGTTACAATTAAAACTTAATGACGCCGGAAACTTGTAATAACAAATATAAAATATGAGGCAGTTAGGGAGGGAGTCTCAATTTCTACTATATTCATAGTCCAAACTTGTAAAATTGGAAATTTACTGTTATAATACAAAGAAAATATCGGAGAGAGATAGAGGATAAGAAAAAGAGAGAGATAGGAGAGAGGAGGGAGCGAGAGAACTTACTGAGAGCTTTGCAGTAGATTTAAGAGTACTGACATGAAGTGGCAAGGTGGCAGTTCTAATAAAAAGAGTTGTTATGACAATTGAAGCCCACCTATAAAAATCATCAAATAGCGTAGTGAATACATCTATTTCAAAATTACATTGTGTACAGAGAGTCAAACAATAATGAATTTTTCCTGGATACAGTTAATAAAGAAAAAATGATATATTAACATGAAGGAAACCAAATATTTTCTGTTAAATACACATCCTAGTAATAGGAAAACTTCTTGTCCTTCTTCTTCTTATTTATCACCATTTTGAAAAGGGTTTTCTTAGAGACGTTCAGCAAAATTGAAAAGGGAAAAGTAGTCGTGAACATGGATTCTAATCTAGGATACATATTAAGAAGAAATGACAATAGCCGCATGCTTTTCCAGGCACCAATCCTGTACATTTATCGGAGCTTGGGACAAGCAATACAAGAGCACTGGCAGAGTTAACACGCATGAAAGTCATATAGTGCAGACATGCTGTATGTTTAAAAAAAGGGCAGCTCCAAGCACAAGTGCCACTGGAAGTGTGGGTCCAGGGAGGAATGGACCACATTTAGTCTGTCATGTGTAGCCTTGCCCTTCATACTATAGATCCCATGGCGGCCTTCCAGTTGAACAAGGCTCCCAGGCTTCCCTTCATTACACTATTTCATGAACTATAGACACAAGTAAAGCATATAAAAGCCGTGTAATTATAAAAAAGAAGAAAGAAGAGATATTTACCAATTGAAACCCGTGAATGAATGAATTCCATCAATGAAATACTGTAATGCAGCTACAGGATAAGCTGAATCGGCGGCCGCAATGGCTACCTCATTTACAAGGGAAGCTTGTGAAGCAACCACTTCAGAACTTTTCTCCGAAAGAAGTTCAGAGACATCAGTCAGAAAGGTTATATTTTCTGATCCTTCTCCAGATGAGGTAGAATAATAACGACCAAATGAAGAACCAAGAAGACAAGTAGAAAAAGGAGACAGAAATCTATTCCTGTCATGGGATTGACTGCTGAGGCCAAAAGATTTGAGGTTATGGCAAATTTTTTGGATATGAAAGACACTTGTTTTTGCTTGAGTTTCTCCAGAAACCTGTTCTAGGTGGTTTTCATCATCTTTGACAGTGATGTGGCTAAAGTATGGGTGGAAGCGAGGGGCCACTTCTGCAAGCTTGGAAGTGATACTTCGCCTGGAAAAATAAGAAAAGAAATTACCCATCTCATTTAGTCAATTAATTTTGCTGATCGGACATATTAATGAAGAACATGGATGGAGATGATAAGAAAGAACAAGGAAAATCTAGAACTAAGCATTGATGAGATCTAAAGAGAGCATGAAGTGGAAAGAAATATCCATAACCCCAACCTCAATTCTTTGGAAGCAGGTGGATCAGAAAGAAAATCAGACATGTCAATGAACTAAATTAGCAAACAACAAAGCTTCAGATGGTAGATAACAAAGATTAGTTTTCTTGTTCATTGTTAATTTAAATTTCTTCACTTATGTAATAACTACCTAATTTTGCTATCAGGGTCAAATGAAAGAGACAAGCAATGAGATGCTAGCAAAGTAATACTGCTAATAATAATAGCATTTTCCTGAACATAATACAAAGTAGCAGACAGATCTGCAGTGGCTACCTATAAATGGAGAAGCTCATTATCTTCCTCTTCAACTTTTACTTCACGGTACACCTCACAAAACAGGATTCCAAGACCGAAAACAAATGGCACTTCAAAATTGGACAAATTGGATCTCCCTGCACCTGGATTATCAAATTTTTAGTCAGATGACACCCTCACACAAAAACTTCATAGAAAAATGTTTTAAGCAAATCACAAATGTCATTGACAATGATCAAAATCATCTTCATCAAAATTAATAAAACCATAGCCTATCAAATTATGAGCTAATCAATGGCGTAATCTTCCAATAAAGATTCAATTTCCCTCAGTTTTACGTCTGTTTTCTCAACTAAATCAAAATCTTCCTCGCCAGCATCAAATGTCCACGGAAAAAAAACGCATGCACATTTTTCGCATCATATACGTAGAGGAAAAATATACTAATGCACAGACATTCCTCTATCAGCACACATTCGTAAAACTTATATTTAAGCGACGCATCAGCAGTTGGAAGCATAAAATGAGAAAAAAAAACTACTACAAAACAACTGAAATATAACCATCAACATAAGTTATCTAAAGAAGCCTAAACAGTTTGTAAATATCCAAGCACCAAGACAGAGCACTGGGTGCAAATTTTTGCTTACCCAATAGCACCATTCAATTATATGAGCTTCTAAGAAAAAATGACTCCGAAAAAACAAAACAAAAGAAAATCACTTCTTAAGCAAAAATATCAAAACAGAACAGCTATATGAAGAGAGAGTTCTAACATACAATTCAAAGGATGAGGATCAAAAAATCGCACCCAATTACGCAAAAAAAAATCCTTTCCGACTGAAAACCAATTCCGTTGTAATTCTAGGTAGCCGGTGGGCAAAGCCGACAGCGAGCAGGACGTCTCCGAGTGGAACAACTGTACGAATGGGGGAGGAAGGGGGAGATCGATAGTAGGAGTAAGTGTAGGAAGAAGTGAGAAGGGGAGGGGTCACGGCGGAACTGATCGCCGGCGACGGTCGCCGGCGGCGGGGGGGTTTAGGATGGGTAGAGAAGAGATGAAGTCCGAGCGAGTGCGGGAGGCTCTCGTTTTTTCAACCCGAAAACCGGGTTGGTTTACTTTTACTTGCCAAGCCGATTAGGGACAAAGGCGTCCGAAAGTCAATGGTTTATTATTATTATTATTATTATTATTATTATTGTTATTATTATTGTTATTATTTTTCAAAATACGTGGATCTACGCATTCGGACACAACCCAATGTACACTTACACTACCACATCTCTTACGGCTTCAATAAATATTGTTTCTCTTAAAATTAAAGATAAAATTGAATCACATGAATAATCAGGTGGTTGGAGAGGGCTGAATCATTAAAATAGATAATGTATGAAAAAAATTAGTAGAATGATTAAGCCTATATAAATATATTTCATATGAAGTTAAGTCGAATTTAACTAGAGTGACGTAACCAAAAAAAGATTTTTTTTTCATATTTTAAAACAACATTTATAGAAAAAAGTATTGACTTTTTCAAGTTAATTTTGGTTGTGGAAAAAATTATATATTTTATTCTATATTTATTTACAAATACTTTAAAGTAGCATGCATTGATTTTTAACTTTTCTTTAGTTCAAAAAACGTGAAAACTTTTCTATTCTATTTATATGGTCAGCTAAATTTGATGATTGATGTTTCGTAGGACTACGTTTTACACATGCATATGGGTTTCCCAAAATTTGGCCAAAATAATATAAAAAGGGTTTATAATAATTTTCAAAACAAGGATCGTTTTATTATGTGACTACTTTATTTTAAAATTAATATTGCAATATTTTGATATATCTTAGCCATTAAAATATTTTTTTGTCAATTAAACTTAAGGGAAATAATGATGAATGGGAGTTGAATTGAGCTATATATACTCCAATTTGAATAATCTCAAATAATGATAGGTTGTTATCCACAATTAAAAAAATTAAAGATTCAAGACTCAACTCGTTATATCATAGATTGTTGTTGACTCAGAGTCATGTATATTATTTTTTAATTAAATGTATAAAATATTATATAAAATTTGTATATATTAGTCTTTTAGCACTAGAAATTAATAAATATATAATTTACATTACAATTGTAATCTTCAAAAAATTAGTCTCACATCCGATATTTAATAGGTTAAGATATAACATATTGGTGGGGATCAGTTTAAGTTTTTAACTTAGATAATTTACTTTTGAAGAGATGATTGAACTCATCAGTTTACATTAATTAGTTGCTCTAATTAGTATTAAAGCCAACTCAAGCTCGTGTTGGATGGATGGTGGTCTATCTAGATTAGGTTCAAGAGCCATAGAAAAGAATTTTAAGGACAGAATTCTTTTAAGGTGGGTGGAATGAAATATCCTAAAAAATTAGTCTCATATTCAATACCTACCGATGTAAGATCTAATATATTATTAGGGATGAGTTTATAATCATATACTTTGGTTAATTACTTTTGTAGAGATAACTAAGCATGTCAGTTTTAATTGAATCACATTATTACGATAATAATTGATATTTTTACCATTATTATTCTAGATTCTATTCTTGTATGACCCCTCAAGTTGGTACCACATCTAATACCTACTTAAGGCATAAATTAATTTATTAGTGAGAATGAACTATAAATCTTCAACTTAAATGACCACCTTTCAATAGAACTTACCCAAATAGTTTACACTTTGGGTTGGGTTTGTATTATTTGGAGGGATCGTTACAGATGGTAAAGTGGACTGGATTGGACGTGGGCTAGGCTTTCAACCACAAGTCAAGGAAAGGAATTTTGAGGACGAAATTTTTTAAGGTCAGTAAATTATAAGACCCTTTAAGTTAGCTTCACATCCAATACCTAATGGAATAAGATTTAGATCTTTAATTTTGATTAATCACTTTTGAAGGGATGACTTAGGGCCATTAGTTTACACATTGCGTCGGGTTGTTACAATTCTTCTCTTAAGAGGAATGGTAGATAACTCTTTATTTTTCAGCTATAAAATTTGTCATTTTTTGTATAATCTTGACTTATAATAATATATATAGAATTTTTCATGCTTTAAGGTTGGATATATTGCTTGCAGATACCTTAGATCAATGTTCAACACTTAATCATTTAAGGGTACATTCACTCAAGTTAAATCCCTTGGTATAAGGAAAGGATAAGTATATAGACAAAAAAAAAAACTACGGTGATCATGCTATATACTATAACGCCCCATTTTGGTTCACCCTTGAACCAACCCAGAAATGTTACCGTCAATCAAACTATTCGCAATCTACTTGATTCGGTTAAGCCAACCCAGATCTGCCCTCGGCATCTCAAGATGGTGATACAACATGCAAAACATGAATGAGATATGTGGGTTCTAACATTATCCTACATGCATGCTATGATATGCAATCAAACATAAAACAAGCTGAACAAACGAAAAGTTTAAAGAAAATAGTTATTTTTAAAACAAAGCGGAAAAAATCTCTCCTAAAAGTGCAATAGGGACCACCATGTCAAGAGCAAACAATATATATTTATAATAATGAAAATAAAAAATACAGTCCAAACACAACTTTTCTTTCACATTCTAGTTATCGTTACTTTTTTCATTATCTAAGCAGAATCTAAATCTGTAGTTCGAATTGTTCATTTTCTCAAATTTTCATTCACATGAAAAATATTTATATCATTTCAAAGAATAACATTCAAAGTTCATCATCTAATACAATTCAATGCTCATCATCCTCACCAATTACACTGAGTATGTACATGTCTCTGCAATTTCAGTGTTGCTCCTCTGTAGTCCTGACAATGCTCATTCCTCATAGTTCTCACTTACATAGATAATAAAAAAATGCCAGTAATGAGTATTATTGGTCTAGAAATAACTAATAACAAATTGACACATGAGAGCTGACCCTCTTAATGAATGAAAATATCATTACTCTTCTTCATAGAACTCTCATTAGGGTAATAATTAGGAGTCGTCGACCTCATGTGACAACATCCCCTTTGTAAAACCCGTGATTCGAGTCACAGGTTTTATAGTCGTTAGCCGATCGGTTCAGCCGTCGGTTCGAGTTGAGCATATTTC
>JAVDBV010053130.1:0-32465 GCA_032619315.1 Piper longum
ATATATATATATATATATTCTTACTTTATGCCTTCGCTTTCTATATAATGTATATTTATTTTTATATTCGAATGTACCTTTTCTTTTCTTGCATGATTTCGCTTTATGATCTGTTTAGTAAAAAAATTTGGAGGTTTCACTGAGCATTTGAAACTCTCTCAAGGTTGCAACTTTTAAGTGTGGGCGACCTGGGAGCTTCCGTTTTTCATTTCTTCATTTTATGTTCTCTCTCTTTGCTTCGACTACCAAACTTTTTTTGTGCCCGTTTTTACTCTGATTTTGAGCACCGACACTATTTTAGAACGTGTAATAATTATATATCCGCCCCTTCTCTTTACTCTGCTATAATTTGAAGCCAATGATTCTGTACATGTACAAGAACAGAAGAAATCCTCCGCAATGAATCTTGCCTCGTCTGAATTTGTCTTTCAGGTTGTGATTTGCGCACTGGAAAGTGGGTTTTGATTGTTTGTGGATATGGCAAGGGCAACTTGAAGGATTTGATATGTTTAGGAACATAGCTTCATTTTGACCACCTAATTTGTTTTTGAATGTTTAGGAGCATAGACCTTGTAGCTCACAGTGAATGGCGAGAAGACGGTCTGGGCTGTCCGTCAATTGGTCAATTGGTGTTTGCACTCGATATGCTGATAGTGAAGAGTGTGAAACTTCGATGTATATTGAATCTATATAATAGTGCACTATATTGTGTTAAGCTATGGTAGCATAGTAGGACAGTATGCTTTCATCATTTTAGGTGATGATTTTGATTTGTGGTTAGAACCATCTTCTCCGCGAATCATTTTACGAAAGGGCAAAGCATCAATAGAGGCCGAAGTAGAGAGGGGAGCGTATGCTGCACTGTAATTAGGAACGCATACAACAGCCGCAGTAGTTGAGTAGGTAAGGTGTCAATCGTGAATGGGGCAGAGTCAATAAAGGTGAGGTTTTATGGAGTTGAAAGGGAAAAAAAGAAAAGAAAAAAAAAAGAGAAACAACCGTTAGGATTGGAATGCGACTAGATTGGGCGTGTGACTGTGTGAGGGGTGTCTTATGTTGGAGAAGCTATCCCAGGCTGAAACGTCTGCTTGCTTGTTCTTGTTGGGTTAATCTTATATCTCATTTGGAGGCAATCGGTGACTTGTATATAGGTTAATGAGAAAGCCTTAATTCTTAAGCTAATTTTTAAATTAAGAGAGGCCCATGAACTTGTTACAAGTTACTTTTGGGGCCCGAAGGGCTCAACAATTGGTATCAGGATCATTGGTTAATTTTAGTATGCTCTGTAGTTGCAGTTTATATTGATCTTTTACATCAGAAAAAATTTTCCTCGAACTCTTCATTAATTTTAGTATGCTCTGTGGTTGCGGCTTGTGCTGATATTCCATATCAGAAAAAATTTTCTTTAAGCTAGTTGGTTTTCCGCATTGAGAGCTATTAAATAGACATTTGTAGCAGAAATGGCAGAAGTATCCACATCGAAGGCAACAACTTCTTCATATTCAATTTTAGGAAGAACGGTTGTTGCAAATCTAAGATTTGCTGTGGAGATTTTTGATGGTACCGGTCATTTCGGCATGTGGCAAAGTGAGGTTTTAGATGCCCTCTTTCAACAGGGTCTAGACATTGCTATCGAAGAAAAGAAACTAGAAGATTTTGAAGAGAAAGAATGGAAGACACTGAATAGAATGCATGTGGTACCATTTGAGCGTGTCTTTTTAGAGAGCAGAAGTATGTTTTTTCTAAAGAAACTTCTGCAAGCAAATTGTGGAAGGCACTGGAGGAGAAATTCTGGAAGAAAAGCAGTCAGAACAAGCTCTATATGAAAAAGAGATTGTTCCGCTTCAATTATGTTCTTGGTACCACTCTAAATGATCATATTACTAGCTTCAATCAGCTAGTAATTGATTTGATGAATCTGTACGTGACTTTTGATGATGAAGATTTGGCTCTCATGTTGTTCGGATCACTTCCTCATGAATTTGAGTTTCTTGAAACTACTCTACTTCATGTGAAGGTTGTTGTGTCTCTCAGTGAAGTAACTGCTGCCTTATATAGTTATGAATTGAGAAAGAAGGAAAAACAAGAAAACACAAGTGCAGAAGTTGAAGTTAGTTTTTGGATTAAGAGAGGTCCATGAACTATTGCAAGTTACTTTTGGGGCCCGAAGGGCCCAACAAATGGTATCAGAGCCAAGGTTGGTTTTGGTGTTACCTCAATTAGTCACACGATTTATCGGCCGGTCCGAATTTGTGTCTCCCGATTTGTCAGTCAATCCGAAGTTGGTCCGAATTGGTATCATCTGGAACCTCACCAAGACATGTTGACTCCGCATGTGGTGAGGGGGAGATGATTCAGGTATTGTGATGTATGAATGGGAGAATTGTTGGGTTAATCTCACATCCTATTTGGAGGCAATCAGTGACTTGTATATAGGCTAATGAGAAAATCTTAATTTTTAAGTTAATTTTTAAATTAAGAGAAACATGTGAACATGTTATAAGTCACTTTTAGGGCCCCCAACAGTTCTCGCTCTATAGTCCTCCCCGCAGAGCACCTCTTCTGTTTTTCAGCAGGTCGTCGTTGCTTGCTTAGTCAATCAAATCAAAACAAGAGTAGTATTTCGTTTCAGCTTTTTGGAATTGGAAAGGTCATGACTCATGGTGGGAATATCCATCCCATCATTGTGCATCAACTCGAGTGATTTTGAAACAAACATTCGGAATTAGACGTTACTTTGGTCTCCGCGAATTTGTGTTCTAGTTGGATGGCTCACTGTGTTCCATCTTTATCTGATGCTGGTAAGCACTTGATGCTAAGTCAAACGTCAGACACATTCAGGATGTCGATGCTTGCTGCATTCGTTCCACCAACCACCTTGCTTGCATCTTTTTTATCTATTCAAAAATCTTTTTAAGGGGTTCCACCGACGCGCATTTGGTTTTGGCGTGCTAAAAATTAAAGAACATTTCGTTCAAAGCGCAATCGTATCTCGTGTTTGAGCCGTCTTCCACTTGGAAACGGTACTACAAGCACGCGATATAAATCGCAGAAAATAATCATACCATACAAATTATACTCGCCTTGTCAAGATCGGCGGGAACAAACTTCCCTTGTTGGTTATAATAGATCAAAAAAAACAAAAAAACAAGGTGAGACATAAATAAACCATCCATAGATTTGCCTTTAAGTTCTTACCAGCTAATTAGTCCATCTCCATCTTTGCCAAGCCAAAATCGCGTCAACACATTATTTACCACCATGGCCGATCAGATGGCCAAATCTTCGGCTTTTTCATCTTCTCTAACCCCTCGTTCAGACCGCGAATCTTCGCTGCCGACTTTCTGAATCCGCTTGGGTACGCTCCAATTCTTGGGATCGCATAGCTCGTTCTTCACATTTCTTTCTCATTTTTCATCTTCGTTTCGATCTGCAAAATTAAAAAATTTCGATCACATAATTACACCCAATTTATTAGTGCATCCGATATACTGCAGATGCTTAAATTAACTAATTGGTTGAGGCGCATCCATTTTGCGATTAGAAACAGCTACCTAATTAAAAGTTTCAAATGAATGTACGTAGTGGATACGCATAGATGGGCACACATACAGTGCAGTGAGCGAGGAGACACCAGTTCTATAATTTTGCGTAGCTTAGCATCATGTGAAGTTTCAATAGCTTCTCTAAAAGCTGTGTAAATTGCTCCACGGAATCGCCACCGGACGATTCCGTTTCTTTCATGATTTTATCCACTGCCATTCCACCTTCCTATTTTATACACTTGAATAAGGTAACGGGGATCATATTGCCCAATTGTAAAGTGTTGGAGAAAATGATAATCAGTAACAAACCGTGAGTTGGAAGAAAAGCCCATCATCAGAGTATGGCTGCCACCCATTATCCTGGTTGATCTGCATCGCCATAGAAAACAATTCCCTGACCTGTCTGTAGCTTCTTCCTCCCTTCGTCTGGAGTCTTGTCATCAAACAAGACTACTCAGTTATTGCACATGCCAAGAATCTTCCTGGAGGCCAAATCAATCGTAACACCTGCTACTGATTCACATGCAGCATACTCATGAAGAGCATTGAGTATTAATGGAAGGAATGCATCTTTCAAAGTTTACAAAAAAGAGAATTTAACTGCCGTCCGAATGTTTGGATCGAGCCGCAGACAAATTATCATGGAGGGGCTTACCACGAAGCTCGTCGCCACCCACCCGTGAAGGCCACAATAATTAGAGGATATCCTTTAATTATTTATTAGGTCCTATAATCAATATTACGTAAGGCCTTCAAAGCATATTTTTTTCATTGTAATAAATTTGGATTCATTATTAGGGGTGTAAATGAGCAGAGCCGAACTGAGTAGGGGTGTGCTTGAGTTTGGCTCGTTATAAAATGAGCCAAGCCGAAATATAATGTAAATGAGCCGAGTCGAGTCTGTTCAAAATTTATGGTATTTGGGCTTGGTTCGAACCGAGTTTGAGCCAAATTCGAACCGAGCTCCAGCTGAACTCGAGCCTAGCGAATATTTATGTGCTCAACTTATATAAGATCAAAAAAATTTTTGAACACTATATAAGTTCAATGTGACCTTAATAGTATTTACGAGACGAGCCGAGCCGAACATTTTTTTGAGTTTGAACACATCGAGTTTGAATTTCGAGCCGAGTCGAGCCGAATACCCCTTTGCTCAAACTTTGTTCGTTGTTTAACGAGCTTATCTATTTCGAGCTGAGTATTTTTTCGAGCACAAAATTAACGAGTACGAGCCGAGCCGAACCGAATGCAAAAAACTCGCGAGCAGGCTTGGCTTGGCTTGTTTACACCCCTACTCATTATTATACTTTTTTCCCCATAGTACTCAAAATTATAAGTCGGTATTAAAAAAAATTATGGGCGATTAAACTTTTTTTAATAGATTGGAGTGCGAGTTGAGGTAGAAATAAGAATAGCCGGGTGGGCGTTCAAGTAATTTCACACGTGATGCCCAGGTGACGGCGACCCGGGGGAGCATATATACAAGAGGGAAGGTTTTGGACGTGCCTAAAACCCTCCCTCCTCCGACCACTCGACCCAACCCGGCGACCGCAATTGGTGAGGTTTTAGCGGGAGAAGGAGGCGCAGGCGATGGCGGGTCGACTCAGGAGAGTGAAGCGCTGCTTCTCCACCTTCCCCTTCTCCTCCGCCGCCCCTGCTACTTCTCCTGCTCCCCCCGCCGACCCTTCCAACAGCCTCTTCGTCTCAGGCATTTACTTCCATTTACCCCACCCCTTCTGATTATTATTATTATTTAGTATGATTATTATTATTATTATGAGTATTATTTACTTCCTACAAATCAATTCTCTTTGGCTAATCATCATTATATGTGTACTGTTCTATGCTGTGAATGGTTGAATTGATCCGGGTATTTGGCTTCTTGGTGCATAAGTGGGATCTAGTCCCTCTCTTTTCACATTCCAAGGCTTTTTTCCCCGCCTTGACTCAATTAATCCATTGTTGCTTAACTAATTGTTTGTGATATTGCTTTGTTGATGTTTTATTGTTACTTGTACGCTAGTTTATTTATATATGTGTGTGTGTGCTGAATTGGGAAAATACGGGAGTATTGGGCTCCTTGTTGCAAAATTATGGTATGATCCTTCCCCCATTTCCATAACCTTTCTCAAGTCAAATTCCCGTACTGCTTATGTTGTTGCTTTGGTGGTGTTCCTATTGCTCGCACGCACCAGTGTATATGTTTTGAGTTGGTTAATTAACTATACGAGAGAATTTGGATCGTTGGTGTAAATTCAAGATGATGGTGAGGTTCTTTGGCAAATTAGGATATACTCCTTCTCCTTTTTTGTTGCCACACCCTTTATTTTTTACCTTGATGTTGTTCATTAACTTTTACAGCACTTGTATGCTGTCAATTGATTGATAGCTAAAGTATTTTGGTTAGCTTGTGTGAAATTAGGGCATAATCAAGTTTCTCATTGTTAATATGCTCTAATTGGCAAAAGTCGTATTTAATGGACGGGGAGAGATTGTGGAAACCATGAGTGCTTTCTTTGTTCTCTCTTTTTCTGTTTTCTATCTTTATGTCATTGAGAGTTTCATCCTTTTGTTCTCTTATTATTGTATCGGAGTGATGACTCTGTCATAGGTTCTCTTGTGCCTATGTGAAAATCAAAATAATTTGGCATGGCACGAATTGAAATGGTAAGATATGGTTTATTTTGTTCAAATGTGCGATGGCCGAGGGGTTGGAAGAAAATGAAAATCTTGGTTCCTACTTGTGCAAGGGGTTGCATTGGTATGTTCAAAGTTATTAATTGTATTATGGGCTTGCTTTTCTTGGAAGCCTAACTAATTATGCTCTTAGTTTAATCTGTGAATGATACTGGAGTAGGAATGAGCTGACTAGTGATCAACTTTTCATGGGTAACATCTTTTTGTTCCTTGGAATTTCAATGATTTGTTCTTTTCATGTAATGATTGTATTCCTGGGTTCATTAGTTTAAACTTTCCATGTATGATAATGTGATCTGCAATGGAAAGGATTCTGAAGAAGACATATTTGGCCATTTTCCATTTATGATATCAATACAAATTATGTATCTCATATTATATACTTACGTACACTATTCTGTGAACAGACTAACATGCTATTTACTTAAAATGTGACATTTTACTTTTAAGTGAGAGCTTTTATTGAAGGTTTTCTTGTTGAACTTTTAATGTGTACCCTAATAAACTTCCAAGAGTACGTTTCATCTAATAAGTGCAGGGTTGAGCAATGTCTTTTGTCAGTGTTGACGATTTTTTTCTCCACAAAGGCAATGACATTAGCTAGGTTTGTGTGCAGGGCTTAGCAAGCGAACAACCTCTGATGGATTGAGAGAGGCATTTGCCAAATTTGGGCAAGTTGTTGATGGTAAAATATGTTGATACTTGAGGCCATTTGCTGGACTAAGAAGTTTTTTGTAGTTAATTCTTTCTGTGGACGCTTGTTTCAGCAAGAGTAGTGACAGACCGTAATTCAGGGTATTCAAAAGGTTTTGGGTTCGTGAGATATGCAACAGTAGAAGAGGCCGGAGAAGGCATACAGGGAATGGATGGCAAGGTGAGATTTGTTAAGGCTGTCAATGAATGGGGACTGTATTGAGATGGTGCTGAGTTCTGTAGTATATTGGTGTAGTTCATTCACGTGTTAAAATGACTTTATTTTCTGGGGAAAATATAATGTCGAAATTATGTTACATAATGGTCTAACGTGCTCATGTGATCTGTCTTTATTTTTTTACACAGTATCTGGATGGATGGGTCATTTTTGCTGAGTATGCCAGGCCAAGACCACCACCAGGACCAGGACCTCCAGTTTCAAATGCATCAGTGTCAAGTTTTCCAACTCAAAACACGTATGGGCGGAATTAAAGTGGTAACTACTTGCTTCTGGCTGTTTCTCTACTCGATGAGGTTTTTAGCTGGTAATGAATGTTGTGTGAAAGGAATGATAAGTGGCATGCTGCTATCATCATTATTTATGCCGTTAATACTATACTATATTTAATGATTGACACTCAGGTTCATAACACATTCAGTATTGTGAAACATTTGACACAATTATCTATTGCATTTTTATTTTAAATATATGGTCATTCCTGGTTCTTCTGTTGAGGAAATGGACGACAGGATGAAATACGTGTTGTTTTTGCAATCCTCGTATGTATTTAATCTGTTGGAATTGGAGACTTGGAGGTCTTATGATTCGAATTGGTGCCTCATTGGGCTCTGTTCTTTGTGGGCGTTGTATATGTATTTAAGTCATGAGTATCAGTGTATGCATTCTTAAAAGAGTTCATGGCATACAAATTCAAATGTGGGAAAATGTGGAATGTGTGAGAAGTTAGAAGAGAAAATGCAACGAAAGCAAATCATGGGTTTGAAAAGTAATCTTCGTTTCAACTCGTAAGCTGTTTGTGTGGGCACATTAGTCTGTGAGTTTTGGCTCTTAGGGGCTGCAGATGGTGACGGAGTTGGGTTGTTCCTGGTTGGTATTTTGGTTTTTGCGAGTTTACGCGGAGGATGGACTCAAGTTTGTAAACTTGGGTACTTGGTGGCCACGCCTCCAGAAGGTGACGACGGAGTGCAATTGTATATAACAGGTTGTCTGGTCGTATAGGAAGTGCAGAGACTAAATGGTTATGCAGTTGGGCTTCTTCCATGGTGCTAGCTGGTGGGCTGTTAATGGGAAAAAGCGCCCTTGAGATAATTGTGTCGTTATATTATTGTTTTTTCGTGGCTTCTATAGCTATATTATTGGCCTCTTTCACTCGTCTCGTCTTTTAATCACCGGTTAACTAGGTCTTCAAGTGAAAGTTGTTCTTTTAACTGGAAAGCTTACTCTTTTGGTAAAAAGGTCTTTGAACTAGAATATTATAAATTATTGCTTCATATGTGCTTTGTGCTTAAGAGAGGAAGCATTTGCGAGCCCATTGAGATGGGTACACACTACCTCGTGTACATTCTCAACGCTTCGAGGAAAAAAATAAAAAATGAAGATGACGCACTCCCGTTGAAGGCTGTAGATTGTATGTTGTAGGCGGAACGTATTCACCCATCCGACGGTCTTAAATGCACAAATGCATGAAATCTACTCATGTTCCCTATCGAGTCAAACATTCTCATTCATATATGTAATTATGTATCTATATATATTCTCTCCTGATGAAACGTATACATCAAAGAGTACTACTTTATCCCCAATGATGGACAAAATACGCCGAAGCATACTCGCCGTTCAACCGTTCCAAGGTAAGACTCAACTACGCCACAAGAGTGGACTAAAGCAGGGACTTGCCCATGCTTGCTTGCACGGCGTGTGCGCCGGGCGGTACGGGGTACAATCCGAGGACGTGCTCCCAACTCCCAACAAGCCCTAATAATATATCTAGCACCTCCCAGCTTTCTTATCTTAAAGATGTTAATCAATATTTTGGTACAGTATTTTGCTTTATACAAAGAAAGTCAATCGTTGTCGATGGAGTGACCGTAACTCTTCTTCTGTTAATTAACATGAAGCCTTGATCAAAGCTTCAGGGTTCAAAACCAACATTCAGAGGGTTCTTTAAGCAACACACATACGGTTGGCTCGAAATGCTTCAAACGCATGTAGTACTCAACCCCACTCGTGTATCATTGAGAGCCGGGAATAAAACCATTAAGAGGGTCTGTTAGGCAGTGGGTGGGGGAGTGGTTCCCCCTTGACAACCGACATGTTATATCTGGTTCTCGAAACCAACTTGTGTCTATTGGCAAGTTGGTAGCTCGGAGCAACATTATTGAATATATATGGGGCCTAACAAGAAGAGAGGGAAGTGGCATCGATGGCCTGCTTACATCTTGGTAGTCCACGGTAGAAGGGGATAAAGGAATCTTGTATATAGTACTGGTGTGTGTGGACCAGATGAACATCAAACTATTAAGTTGTTGTACCACCGCCATCTCCCTTCTCATCACATGTTGACGACTTTTCTTCAAGATCTGCCTGAGAGGTGAATATAAATTTTGTTAGGCCGCTGTATGGAGCTGCTCACGAATTTTCAACAAATAAAAACTTTGGGTACACTACAAAACTAAGTTATCATAAACATGCATGTACATGTTAAGTAGTTAACTACCCCTGTCAAGATCAGCTTTGAAGTAATTGATTAATATAACGTACGTGCTTGTTAGGCCACCAAATAGAAAATACCAGCATAGAATGAGGTATTATAATTACTTGTACCTAATGAAAGCTGGTAGACTTAGTAAGTGTAAATTATTTTTTATTAATTATATATATGTATGTGCATAGATGATGTTGCATGGTATCAACATAAATGAACATAAGAACAAAGGATAAAAGGTGGTCTAAATTTGTATTTGAGAAATATTGTCCAAGTAGTAAAAATTTTCCGCTCTTTTTAAAGGGTCTATTATTTGCACCAACAAAAAGTTGCCAATGGCAGAGCTAGAAAAGAACACATTTAAAGGAGGAATGCTTATTGTCTAGAAGTAAGGTCTCTTGCAAAATATGAAGCTACTGAACTCACATACAAAGCATTACGAAGCATGACTATTAAATCTAATACAGTACCTAATAATAAACATCAAAGCACGACCAATTAAATTATTTATGATGGCAATCTTGCTGTGCAAAAAGTGATGAAACTGCTACTACACATGTTTACCGACAAGAAGGAAGAAACGAGAGAGAAGAAAGGGTGTCGAGGGCCGTGGCATTAAATGCTGGAGCGGAAGCTGCGGTTGGTCTTTCGCTGAACCAATGGCCGAGGCGACCGCTTAATAGCAACTGACGTTAATTGCAATGCAATTATGCAAATACTCTTCCCTCTTGTCTTCCCCATGCTCCGAGCAAGGCATCTTTTTTACCCCCATTAATGGCCCTTCACGCCTTTTCAAGCCTCTTGCTTTTGCTAATTTGCTCTCACATTTGAACCTCCCCAAGTCCCATGTACATCGACTTTGTCGATCATCTAAAAAATGCAAGGCTGACATTTTTGGAACCCCCAAGTACTCCATTAATAAACTTCACGTGTTTTCTCACTTTCACCTATCCAATCCCAATTGCAAATTGCATCCCCCAGGTAGTTCCTGCACACACACTAATAGTCACTATAGCCAGGAGTTCTCTCTCTACTAATTAATCACTTTCAAATTTGATTCTTAAAACCCAATTAATCCAAATGGGAACGACTTCATCCATGCTCTTCTCGATTGATTAGTCAACTCCACCTTGCCAATAATGATATGTTTATTGGGCAGCAGCCATTGTTTTTTGCAATGAAATCTGCCTCCGATTGTGATTTACTAGAAAATCATTTCCAAGGGACAGCACCCCTCCCTTCATTTGGATGTATTAATTTGTAGCAACTGACTTTCAAGACTATATATAGTACAAATCACTGTCGTCATTACTAGCATCCTATTCTCTCATGCTACCTTGTAGATAATTGACATGGAGGACGATACAGCATCTCAACTGCCCTGTTGGTATTTAGCTAAGAAGACAGGTTGGGATGTGTTTTTGTAAGACTTGGCATGACCAAGAGTAAGATGCCACAGCAGCTTTTCTACAGACACAATTGGAGTTGGGCAATCACTTCCTTTACCACCTACCACTCCAAGTGAGGGTTCAATATTCACCGGCGATATGTAGTTGTCGTCTACTTGCGTTTTAGTAGTGTAAGACAGCGGGAGGGGCCATGAAAGGGACGCTACACTTCATATCCCATCGCGTAGAAAGAATAGAGATGAACAGATCCAGCTAATTGTTCACTAAAAATCCACTGCAATCAAACTACTTTCCAACAAAAAGAAGGAATGTAAAATGACTTTTGCCATTTACGTTTTCTTTGCTGGTTAAAAGAAAGATCACCCACTGTAGAAGAAAGGGACTCAATATATTAACTTTTGCTGCACAAGATGATGACATAAAAAAATGTGTACATAGCATGCAAAGGTGATTAAGAACACAGTCTTGGTAATGGCCTCCTTCCATTGTAGAATCTGTGTTTTTTCATTTTTGACATCTGGGCCTGCAGTTTTCTGCATGTTTTCTCGAGTTCTTTCACCCTCAATTGCATCTTTTCCAGATGAGAAACAAGATCATCGTCACTTGGATCCAAAGGGCGAAGGCTTTTTGCACATGGTACCTCTTGATTATTGTTAATGACCTCATGCTCTGAACTTCTACCATAATGCCATTCGCAACTTCTTCTTTGCATGTCACTTGGCCCAACGCACCTGTCCGGTTTTGATGGTGCTCTTCTACTTTCCGGCGGTTGCTGTGAACTAATATCTTGCATTGTACTCCCCAATTGGAATTTCGGGTTATGGGTCAGATGATTAGAAGCCTCTCTTGATAGTTTCTCACAATTCAACAGACAGCAAACTTCCATCTTTTCTACCACTGATAATTCAGAATGAACCTGCAGCAAAACAATAAGACAAAAAATTGCACAAGAGAATCAGTCCAACTAAATGATACACTATTTGAGCTGATGCCGACCAATGCAAGAAGGAAAATGAAGAATGGAAAGTTGAGCCGCATTATGGAGTGCCAACCTGTAGATACATGTCCATAGCACTGTACATTTTATCAGAGGAATCTCGAGCAGAATCCGGCAGAGCTTTGGCCAAATCAATGAACTTGGAAGGCTTCAAACGAGGATCGGGAGCTACTTCTGAGATGTATAAGTCCACAACATTGGCCACCTTCTTCAATACAGCAAACGAAGCTTGGCTAATGAACGTCTTCAAAAATCTCAAAACTATGTCAACATCATACAGATAACCGAGCCCAATTGGAGCAGGGATGAGCAGATTATCAAGTGTGACTTGATCAAGCCGCAAACCGATCATTTTCTCGAGCTTGTCCTTGCAGCATTTGCTCAAGTTCAAGCTCGAAGCGACCCGTAGCACCTCAAACAAACTCTTGCACCCTATTGACCTTGGATCAAGTAAGAAGACGAGATCAATGACAGTCTCTACAATCTTGGCTTTCTCGTTGGATTCAACAGTGGGCACCCTCGACTTGAAGTAGTAGAACAAGAACCTACTGATTAACTGGTGATCAAATTTATGGGAGATCATCAATCGAACTAGCATGTCTATGATGTCAGGTCTGAGAACCACGAGCCCCTCGTACCAATAAGATCTATGGCTGCCAGTTTTTGTACTTTCGGTGCTCTTAGTATCACAAGACAACCGGAAGCTACCACTATCAGGTGAAGCAGACAATACGCTACCCTCACTAGGCGAGCCAATTCTCTGAACCAAAGAATCCAAGCATTTTGCAAGGAGAAAACCAGATGATGCAGCAGAAGGATACAACTGCTGACACTGCTTCAACACCGCTAGAACTTCCATCCACGTCCAGTACGCTATACCCTGCATGAACTGCTCTGTTTGTTCAATCAAATTGTGAGGATGGGCGTCCTCTGTCATCTCCATGAAATGGGCAACCAAGAGAAGAAGGCAGAGGTTGGAGGGAGTGATTGGGAGCCGGCCACTTTGGTAGCAGAAGCGTGTCATGAGCTCGAACCCCTCGGCTCCCCCGGGGAGGTCATGGAAGATGACTTTGAGGTTGGACATGGATTTTGCCTTTTGAAGCAATTTGCCCAACTTGCCAGAGTAGGATGTAAGCACCCCCTGAACCATGTCGTCGAGAAGGACCCAGCATTAAATTCATGAGAAGGAAGTCTACAACCGTTTGTTTTTGTTTCATACGATTTAGTACCAGTTTGGTCGCGATGAAATGAATTCAGAGGAAGATGAAGAAGAACCGACACGAAATCCACTTCAAGAAATAATGGGGTGGGATATGATAGTAAATGAGGTCAGCCAAACAAGAGTAATTATATGAATTTCCGATTCCTATTCCTTTTCCTATGTTGGGATATGATTGTCACAGTGCTCAACCCAAATAATAGAGCAACAGTAAACAGAAAGTAGTATGTGACCATTAGGCCGCCATTAAAGCTACTAACTAACAAGTAGGAAGGTTAATCGGATAAGAGAGAAGGTGAAGAAGAAAAAGTACATATATCCCCGTAAATTCGTAGCAGAAAACAAGGCGATGATCTTCAAACGATTCAAACTCACACATGAGGTCACAAAATAAAGAGCAATAGATCGGAAAACAAAAGGAGAGATCACTTGAAGGATTAGCAAGCAAACAGCTATACCTTGTCAACCACAAAGACACCTTCTCCATTGACATCAATTTCTAGATAGCAGCAGTCCATCTCCGCAGACAATCAAGTACTGGAACAAATTGGTCCTTAATCTGAGGAACAAATGGACTTTGCTTTTCTCAAGCAAACTGAGAAGGAGTCAGAGGAAGACAGGGAGGAGGTGCAGTCATGGAAGAGAAGAGAAGGCAAGGAGACATGGTCAGAGAGAGGAAGATGTGCTCAAGATGGGAGGAGGGTAACGTAGAGACCTGAAGGTGGAGTTATGGAAGAAGACGAGAAGAGCAGCTTTTATGGCTATGGCCGAGGGATGGGGAAGAATGGCAACTGACAAAGGAAAGCAAGGAGGAGTTATACTTACATCTTTGTCAACTGACATTATACCTGCGCAAGTTCACTCTGTTTCTTTGTTTTCATGGCATCGTATTATGACCAAATAACGGCGACCTATGTTTGTTAGGATGCTCATACTCAAATGGTGGTTGAACTCACTTAGATTAGACCCAGTCTCGTAAAAAATGGTAGTTTTTCATATACCACATCTGCTATATTTAGACATGGAATGGCTTCTGAAGCTCATGAACCGCAATATTTACTGTTAAATTGGTTCTAATCTCATAAAGGCTTATGCTAATAGCAATATTATTTTGTGAAATTGTTATATCTGTAACAATTGAATTTGATGACCGAACATTTCTCCAGCACATGCACTGAAAAAACTTCTTCCCAAAATGGAGATGTTACTTGCGCAATATTGCCATCGCTTCAAACTGAGAACTGCTTTCGAAAACTGTTCGTAGTCCATGGGTTTGCTTAGAGGCCATAGTTGGCTCATGTTTCCTCCCTGTTGAAGAAGTCTGAGCTTGCATAAACTTCGTACTTGGATAAGGCCCAAGGGCGACAAAAGAATCAATTCAATTACCAGGCTTAGCTTAAGTTTGTTTCACTTCTCTGTATTTTATTCCTACCCATCGCTTGATGCTTGCTTCCCTTACAAGATTTGTATAGATGATTTAGAGTTGGCCATTATAACGAAGAAAAAAGTTTAATTATTGTCAGGCCTTAAAGCATTACCGGTTGTAAGTTTGATTGCACCAGCACCCATTCCAAGACCATTATACAATTCTTCTCTTAAGATTAACAATTATATCATCATTTAGTGTCATATAACTTTTAGTCACGCCCACCTTTCTATTTGCCGTAGCTAACTACTAGTATTCCTAGCATCAAACTACTTCCATCGAAGGCAAAATTACACTGTCAGATCCATCATTTATAATTACTACGAAGTATGAAGACAACATTCTTATTACAACCCCCATCATGCATAAGACAACATGCATTGACCCAAAAAAAAAAAAGTATACAAAAGCTCAAGATTTTTGGTATCACTTCTCTCAATGCCATGCCGAAGCAGATATGAGATTCCTATCTTTCCAGCCCAAGAGCATAGCCCCTTCCTTCTCTACTAGTGTGTAATTCTCAGAGTAAGATGCTAACAATGTTCGTATTACCGAATTCACATAAGAGCTGAGAGGGTAAGGCTGAAAACCTGCCATGCTCAACCTCAACTTCCACTTCCCCAACAGCTCATGCCTTTCTACTCTGTCTTTTCCCTCGCAACCAATTATGTTTACAATGTCACGCGCCAAGCAATATTGTTCAACATGGATCCTCTCTTTACTGTCCCTTGGAAGAGTAACATCAATCGATTCAAACATTGCGGAATAGTAATCCAGAGCTTCTGTGAATCTCATAAAGAATGAGGTGGTGTTGGTATTTGATTCTTGCTCAACCAAAGTAGTAACCTTCGGGTTTAAGGATTTCACTATCCGAAGGAGACTGTCTCTAGGATTGTTAACATCCACACCCTCATCAGGAGTGTGATGTAGCTGCAAGGTGAAGTTCACGGCTAGTGCCTCACCAGGTCTGACGTCTAACATGTCGCGAGTAACCTCAGTGGCATATTCAGGCACTGGATGGAACTCAACCGGAATATTGAATTTCTCAGACATGGCAGCTAATCTCTTCCCAACTTCATCTAGACCTGCCCCTCGAGCATATTTTGACATTGGATCGTCAATGCCAGTTATTCGAACATGCGGAGGCCCTCCAGGCCTTGCTGCAAGGGCTTTTATCAAAGTGACCCATTGAGTGCCCTGAGCAATTTGAAAATCTATGATGTGCACACGATCTTCATTCTTGAATGCTTCTGCAATTGCACCATTTGCAGCCATGTAACCAAATTTGAAGTATGGACATATACCATGGGGAATTTGCATATAAGACAATAAATCCTTGCTTTCAGGTTCTATGCATCGAAGTGCACGATATATGTTTGTGCCAGATTCTTCTTTTCGCGCAACCAATCCTTCAACCATGTAAGCTCCAAGACGTTGGATGGGATCACCACTAATAGACACATAATTCCTACTTTCTTGGACGAGATTCTCAAAATCAGAAAATCGACTTTCAGAGAGTGCCCTTGCGCACTCAATTAGCATTTTTTTAATAGTGTTGCGAGGAGAGTCTTGTGAAGGGCCACCCAAGCGTGCACGTTTATCTCGAGGAGATAAAATATCCGATTTCCTTTGCTTTCCAGACGATGATGGCTGTGGCCGTGAGATCATGAACTCATTTTCCCATATTTCTGATTGTTTTCGCTGAGTTAGGCTCCTAGTCTGGTGAGTTTCCCGAATACCAGAACTTGGGGAGCTTCCTTCATCGTAGTTATGGCCCATAAGAGTAGACTCTATCTCTTGCAATGCATGTTGTACTTTCATCCCATCTTGTGGCATGGACCTTCTATCCAGATGGAGCTGGAGGTTATCTCGATGGTGTGATGCTTCTTGGCCATATGAACTTTCAGTTTTCAAAGGCATGTTGTTATTCAGGCCGACTCCTAATTGATTCTCGGAAGAGCTGTAACGATCTTGACTATTGCTCAGTCCAGAATTGGTATCATAATCAATTTGAAACGTGAGTGGAGAATCAGGTGAGTTCTCAAACTCATGTTTCACAGAGCTAAGCTTCCAGTCAGGGAGTAAACTAGAGGAAGTATAATCATATGATGTCTCTATACTTGGAACACTATATCTAAAAAAATTGTGAAGATCCATTCCAAGGAAGAAGCATGAGTTTATCACAGTGATCTTTCTTCACTGACCACAAACACCCCTTAGTTTCATCTGTTGTAACAAATGACAATTTTCCAGACAAACTCCTACATAGTGAAAATAAGAGAAGCATGAACTAGTATCGAATGGAAAATAGGAGAAACAAACCACTAGAACATAAAATTCCCCAACGTTAGCAATTGCTTATCCCTTCCCCACCAAAAAAAAAAGGAGTGACCGAGGGTTTGTTATAATCAATGATCATAAAAGCTAAATCAGCACACAGCGCAACTTATCTATTGTAAAAAGTAACTTCACAGAAGTAAACTTATAAAATTAATTGAAATTAATTCATTTTGTTTAATATGATACTTTCAAGTACTATACATATGATCGCATACATACACATAATTTCCAAGAAATATTAATTCAGTATTGAAAAACAATAGAAGATAAATAGCATGAGGAATATGTATGATCAGGATGATAACTTCATGATTCATAGAAGCATTGCGATCAAAATTCAGACAAACAGGAGAAGAAGTCCGTAAATGCTAGAGCTATATATATATATATATATATATATATATATATATGCGCTACCACATAAACCACCTTCCCCATAAATCTAGTGAAAAAGAGTGGATTCTTAGTCAGAAGCAAGCATGAAAATAGGGCAGAAAAAAATCACGAGGCATTCAGTACAATCCAAAACAATCATCTGAGCTTAGCTACCATAAGAAGAACCGGTTATAGCAGAACGATAAAGGTGGCAACCAAGATTCAAAAAACTATAACACCTAATTAGCGTAAAAGCAAACTTATAAACAAACAATAGAAGGAAGTACAGATAGTAATGAAACAACTGAGAACAGCAGAGACCGTAGATTTAAGCAAATTAAGTCCAAGAAGCAATACCCACTTCAATTCCATGTCCTCACAAGGCACCACAGCCCCAAAGGAAAGCAATCCATGCAAATAAAAACCAAATCAAACAACAAACCACAAAAAAAAAAAAGAAGGAATAGTCAAACGAGAACCTGCAAAACAGAGTACCCTCAGAGGGAGAGGAATAACCAACCTTGAAGGAAGAAGAAGCAGCAGCAGCAAGAGAACTCCAAGTCGGATCTTTCTGTGTTTGAAACAGGGGACAAAAACGACTTTACCTTGGCCTAATTGCTGTGTGCCAAAAGAGAGAAGGATGAGGTAAAGAAGGGAAAAGGGTGGTGGGAAGGATGGAAAGAATATATAGAAAGAAGACTCGGAAGCGTTGCTTGTGTAGGGGAGGCTGGCTAGTGGCAACTGGTCAGGACGAGGGGCTATAGCGCCTATAATAAGTCGCTAACTCCCTCCTCCTCCCCCTCATCCTCCTTCCTCTATGTGCATTGGTTGGCCGACCGTCTCAAACTCTAAATACTTGCCTTGGCAATGTCGATCAGTTCCCACCGCCGCGTTGACGGTCACACGTGATGAATAGCTTGCCTCTGACCATGCTCCCAGCCGGACACTTCTTTTCATCCACGCCAACCTCCCGAGTTACTTACTATAAACCCATAATGCACCATACCCTTTTACATGGAACGTATATATGCCATGCCATAATAATCTGGATAATAGTGGTCGAAATTAGAGCAGGATTTAAAAGTTACAACGGCAACCTCAACCGAGCAATTAAAGTTAGGCTTGTACTGATTCGGCTTCATTTGATTCGCGCCATTTTTATAACTAATGCATCGTGCATCGCATTGGAACGATGAATGACAAGAATTGTAGTGAAAGAAGCGGCGGTAACAGAACACATTGTTGGTTCATTAATTTTTGAATGGGGCTCGGTTATGGAAGGAGTGACCCATGTCTTTAATCGGTTTGACCGAGGTGGTTGGCCAGGTATTATTAGAGCTTGTCCATTCCATTTATGGTCGCCAGCATCTCAGCTTAGATCATAATAAATAAACGAACGAAGGAAGCGAAGTTGCAAAGATGGTGATACACACCCTGTCCTTGCTTTTCCCTGTTTTCCGAATGCGACGAAGTCCAAGTCCAAAGCTTGCGCATTCCACGAGTGTCCAGAGGCATTGCACAGAAAAGTTATTGCACAACATTTTTCTTTTCAAAGTCACTGCTAACAAGTCCTATTTATTACCATGTCGTTTCGGTTTAAATAAGTTTAGATTGGTCCGTACCCTGTTCCAGTTCCACCATTTTTAATTATAATTTTTACTCCTTTGTCTTAGTACATATTTGTTTATGACATATGCATTAAATCCTTCTTATTTTTCCAAAAACATTGAGCTTTTAGGATAGCTGCTACTTATTCCTCTGAAATTTACAATACTGAATCGGCACCGGGTCGAAAAACAGATGATTCGTCGTACATATTTACTTCAACTTAAATGAGATGGACCCAACAGGAGTTTCACTTTGTTTGAAGTCCAAAAGACATCTCTTTCCAACGCAAACTCCTACTTTGACGGATGACTTTTAGGTCTTTGTCTTCATTTCTGATTTGTCTAATCAATTTTTTTTTTCCTGCAATGGCATTAGAACCCACTAGTTTACAAACTAAGCAAAAATATTGCACGAGAGTGATTTAAGAAAGGGAACCGAATTGAGTTTTTATCAATATTCGGTGAGATGACCCGTACCGAATAAATTTTACTTTTACATATAAATTTTTATTGAATAATAATATAAATTATAATAATTTGATATCTTAAATATAAATTATGATTGACTTTAAAAATATATTATGTTTTAATAAAAATATAAATTATAGTTATTTTATTTTTTTCAAAACTATTAGACACAATTTATTAGTAAAAAGTTAAAAATTAAAATTAGTCAGGATTAAACATAAGACCTTTTATAACAAAAGTTTTTATATTTTTATTATTTTTTTCTAAAATTAAGGCTAGGGGGAGGTAATTTTATTATATTTAAGAAAAAAAATTATTATATTTTAATTGACGGATTTTCTTACTTTTAATTTCATGTTAATATTAAGTTTTCTTTTTATTAGTAAAATTAGATAAATGTCATCTACGCGACACTCTTTAAATCATGCGCAGCTTCATGCTTGCAACATGGCTATCAAGATAATGTTTTCTAGTCTCTCTTTAGTTCGGCAAAGGAGACAAGAGCTAAAGAAGCTGTCCGTCCTCCTTTCTTTTACACACTTGGAGAAAATTGAAGAATGAACTTCTTTGTCAATCCATGCACGGGAATTGGGTCAATTTTTTACTAATCTTCTTATAATTAAGTCTTATATGACTTGCTAATAAATTTGAGTTCATCCACTGGATATGTCTAATAAAATACGAAAGGCGTGCGTAATATAACTCGTGCGGGTTGTTCTGAGTTGTTTAGGCTAAATGGTTCAGAAATGAAAGGATTTAGATAAGTGCTGGCAGCCAAAATTAGAGGCCAGGTTGGTCATGAGTCATGACAACGTAAAATATATTAATACTTTTCTAACTTTTTACTTTCGAGTTTATTCTTTCCGGGTTTATGGGTTACTGTCGTGAACATGTATGTGGTACATTTCAAAATAAATAGTCATTTCAAGAGAGTTAAAATTCATCTCATATATTACTCACTACTTAACGTCAAACTAAGACCGAAAATATTATAAACTCATGTCCCATACCATAAGCTTGTAAAAGCTATGTATTGACATGGAACAAAATATGATTGTGAAAATATGCATAACTTTGTTAAGTATGTGTAAAATTTGTTATTTTTTACTATTTTATTTGCTTATATATTGGTTAATTGCGTCTGACTATGTAATAGAAATAAAAGAAAATGTAAATCATGTCATGATCAGATGGAAGTCCAACTCACAAAAAGGTCTCTTTCCCCCCAATTTTTTTTAATGGAGTTTCCTTGAGCCATCAACTTCAAATTGGACTCAGAATTCTTCAAGATTGTGACATGCCAAATGATCGCATCAGTCCCACTAATCACTCTTGTTTTTATCTTGCAATGCATTCAATGGCTTCTTCTTCCTCCTTTGGATGTATTTTAGAAATCTTAACATCCGAGGACTCAAAACTTCATATCATTACTCCGTCTTTTACCAAACCTAATCAATTCCACTTGCAGAAGTTGCCCCGGGACAGATGTACATAACTTTCAATACATAAATGATGACAAACTGATGATTTCTACGGTTCTACCTACATATGTATAGGATATCCATCACTCAGCAAGGCCTTTTAAAAAAAAAAAATTTGCGTGGGAAATTTAAGACTGCCTATGGTTTTCGTCAGCATCCAATTAAAGTGGGCCACCGCCATTGCTGTTCTGCCACACCATCAGGGGCCGAAAACTGTTATCAATTTTGTTGAAATTTTGTTTCTGGTTTTGGAGCTATTTCAAATTATATTTTTCCACTAGAAGCTAGTTATACAGGGAAGGAAATTCCACCATTTTTGTTGTCTAAAATAGATGTGAGGCATTGTTCTTGGATCTACAATTTGTGGGCAGGTCGCAACAATCTGGACACACTCCAGCATGCTGATAAGAAATCGCAGCTCACCGAGTTTTCTTCGGGGCGTGCAGACTGATCAGCACTGATAATTGAACGAAAACCCAACATCAAAAGGCCTATGCATGCACGCCTGTCTCTCCTTTCCAAAATAGTCATACCAACTCAATTTGACATTTGGTTAGGTAAGTCCAAACGTTGTCTGGGACGCTGACAACCTGAGAGATTCCCCCTTCTCGTTTTGATAAAACTAAGCCACACACGTCCTAAATTCTAAACCCATACAATAGAAGCCGGAGCAAGGATGCATCCTACAGGCTCGAATGATTTGTCCTTCTACTTATTTTGTTATCTTCTCGTGCGTCTATGTACCCAACTACGAATATAATGCAGTTCAATCTGCTATATTGAAGCTTGCAATATAATAATGGAAGCCATCTAATGAGGACAGAGGATGCGTTCTTCGATAAGGTTGTATGTCACTTTCTTTGTCGAAGTTGGGTTTTTTTTTATTAATTTTTTTTTTTTTTTGTCAATCGGCAAATTTGATTGATCTAATGCCAACCAAGCTTAAATTCAATCCGTCTCTATAATGCCATTTCTAATCTGCTCCTTGGTCTTGTTAACTACAAGAGCCAACTTCTTATAATTTCCATGACTTGGTGCTTGACTAGAGTAAGTGTGAGTTTTTTCCAAGCAAATCACGTTATATTAAGAGACCATATTTTAGTTTTGCTAGGTCGATTTATAGCTCTCAGTTGTTGCCATCGGCTTCTTCCGATCCTCTCCATTCAAGCGTATCATGGACTTGGAACGTCGTGAACACTGTCGGTGGGGCTGCTACCGACAGTAAATGGGCTTCCCAGCTGCAAAATCCAAATGTGAATAGCAACTAAAATGGAAAGCAGCAAGCTGTAAGCAGAAGCCCATACAAAAGCCACTCATCTCCCCCTTCCTCTCAGTCAACTTTTAGGTTTTGATTCGGAGAAATGAAGAATATGGCTTGATCTACCGACTGATTAGCACACAGCCAACTAAATATAGGAAAATTGCGCATGATAACCTATCTCTCCCACGTTGGTGAGACCGTCGATCATCGTTTCAAAGACAGGCCAACGCTGTCTTTCTTCTCATACTCCTCACACCATGAATGGGCTCAAGGCCATCCACCAATTGGGCCAGGCTTCCCTTCATGAGTCACGATTCTATGTATTTGAAGCGGTAACAACGCCTCGTTTATCTTATGAAAATTATATATTTCATTTAAAATTTTTTTAGTGGGTTTCACAAAATAATATTAATTATATTAAAAGCATGGTACATAAATAAGAAATTAATAAAATTTTATCCTTTTTAATATCTTAATCACCTACTTTTAAATTTTTAAAAGATGCCCAAAGTAATAGATATTTTAAAATCAATTTCATTATAATTATTTTAATAATTAAGATAAAAAGGTAAGTTAAAACATTAAATTGTATTAAAATTTTATAATTATAATTATATTTATTATTTTATTTATTTATTTAAAATTTGAATTATAAGACCCACTTAATTATTCAAAATAAAAAATATAAATTATATAATCTATATAAAGTATAGTTCACGTATGTGCGTAAGGATTATCAAACGATTGGTTAAACACCAAACCGAGCTTGCACTCTGCCCTAAACAAAACCAAATCCTACCGTAAAGCTTACGTTTGTTCGATTTGGTTACCAAAAAACCAATTTTAATAAGCATATTAAAATAAATTATAATTCTGATAATAAATCAAATGTAAACATTATTTAACCATCATAATTATATGAAAAAATATTCTATACAAAATTATTATATCAAAATTTTCAAATAAATTAAAATGAACCAAGTATAACCATATAAAACATGAATATTAAAGTTTTTTCAAAAATTTTCATTTGTTTTTTCAATTTCGATTCCAAACAAAATTTCCTTATATTGAGTTACCTAAGTTGAAACCACCCCGAACCAAAATTTTAACCCAGAATGGTCGATCACTTCGATTCAATCCGAGGTATGCTCATCCCTGGGGCCCATTTGAAGATTGGACCATACATGGTTACCTCGTGCGTTCTAAATACTCCTCAGAAATACACTTATTACAAACGACTTCGACTCCTAACTAGGGATGGTAAAAAACCTGGATAAACCTGATAAGAAATGAATCCAGTCTCAGCTATTAAGGATATACAAATTGGGGTTGGCAAATAAAATCCACCCCTAATTGCACACAAGTGAATCACTTCGAAATTTATGCCCATAATCAAATTCAATGATACCAAGAAAAAAAAAAATCAAACATGACTATAGAGATTGAAAAATCAAACACATAACATAGAGAATTTTATGAGAACTTATGTGTCACTAGCTTCTTAATTGATAACTAAAGCGTGGACCATATACATCGTACAGAGAATTAGAACATTATTTTTTCATTGGGAAGCAAATAAATCGAATTAGTTAATCCGCGATGAACTTACTTTCATGCGCAGCAGTTGCACATCCACCAACAATTGTTTCAAATTATCAACTTCTTTTAAAAAGAAAGATAGAAAAATTCCAGAGCTTACAGCAACCAATGAGCATCATATGAACAATGAGGATGACCCCTTTTATTCTCAGAGCAGTATTACCACCTTGCAGAGAACAAAATTGCAAACTTGAACAAAATGACATAAAACATTTGCTTCTCCTTGCAGAGAACAGAATTGGAAACTTGAGCACGAAGAGACAAAAACATTTGCTTCCCCTTGCAAAGAACAAAATTGCAAACTTGAACAAAAAAACTATCAAACATTGAACAAAAATCTCGCGCGCAGCAGCCACACAATCGCCTCAAAATTTCAACAGCTCCTTTCCAAGAAAAAAAAAAAGGTTTTCAATAGCATCACACAAACAATGATGCCTTACCCTTTTTTTCTCGGAGCTGAATTACCACCTTGCAAACTCGAATATTTTCTTCCCGTCGCCGTCGCAGTTAACAAACTTGCAAACTTGAACAAAAAATATCAATCATTAGCTTAAGTATACGAGATAACCTGCAATTGACATAACCGTGTAAAGTCGCTAAAATGACTTGGAATGTTTCAGAAAACAAGACTTCGTTACATAAAACACTCTACAAGACTATTTACCCCCCAACAAAAGTAGAAAACCTAATCTAACCTACCAACATCAAAGAGGCAAAGAAAGAAAATTAGCGCGATCTAGAGGACAAGACTAGTTATTAGAACGTGGAACTGCAATCTAGTTGTCGTCGTCGCCGGCGGACGCCTTGCCGGAGCCGGCGCCGCTCTTCTTCGGGAGCAAGAGGTTGTGGATGTTGGGCATGACGCCGCCGCTCGCAATCGTTACCTCCCCGAGCAACTTGCTCAACTCCTCGTCGTTCCGCACCGCCAATTGGATGTGCCTCGGGACGATCCTCGTCTTCTTGTTGTCCCTCGCCGCGTTGCCGGCTAGCTCGAGCACCTTCCTCGCCAAAAACCCAAAGAAGACTCAAAACTTTTTTGCATCAACAAATCGAAACTGCTAAAGAAAACAAAAAAAATGGCGCGAGAGTACCTCGGCGGCGAGGTATTCGAGGACGGCGGCGAGGTAGACGGGGGCACCTGCGCCGACGCGTTCGGCATACTTGCCGGCCTTGAGGAAGCGAGCGATACGGCCGACGGGGAACTGGAGGCCGGCCTTGCTGCTTCGGGAAGTCGCCTTCTTCGCCGCTCCCGACCCAAGAGACTTGCCACGACCTGCCATCTCCGACTCCTCCTGGACAACAACGACGGCGGCGGCGGTGGCGTGGTTGATCGGAGAGGGAAGAGATGGGAGAGAATTGGGGGTTGGGTGGGGATTTTAAATGTGGAGTTTTGGAAGGAGTAGCCAATCAGAAGAGAGCATGCGGATCGACATGTTTAGCCGTCCATTCATGGTGAGCTATGGACGGCTCGATTTCGCAAAAAATAGGAAACCTACGTGGAGTTTGAATTTTGGCGGGGGAATTTTTTTTTTTTTTGGTTTTTGCGGGAGAAATTTGGGAACCGGGTCAAATGGCTCAAAACACAAACCGCTGCTGAAATTCGTCCAAGAGCTTGTAATGTCTTCAATTAACTAGCTCTATTATATTCTTAAGTCTATAGTTATAATACAAACAAATAGAATGTAATATTAGGAATTCCTAATATTTTGGAAATTCCTAATATTTTAAAATATATAACATTCTATTTGTTTGTATTATAACATTCATAAAAAGATAACATGAGCATATTATAATCAGATTCCAAAATCCCTCTTTTTTAATCACGTTCAAAGCTTTTAAAATATTAGGAATTGTGCTATTTCATATACACCACCTCTTGGAACGCATTGATCAGGGCCCACGCCGGCAGCTTGAAACCCGACCAGTCACGCTGAAATGGCATTTGCACCGACAAATAAACAAAACCTTTTCTGCTCAAGGCTTGTGGGCTGGCAATGAGGGTAAGTCCAAACGCAGCAATGCGAGCTTCTGAGGAAAGCGTTAATCGATGATTTGATTATGAGCAACAGATTGATTACTATGTATTGCCGATCTGGGAAACTGGATTTGGGAAGGAGGGCATTTGAAGAGATGGATTCAAGGGATGTGGTTTCCTGGAATGCCATGCTCGAAGGGTATGTAGCAGCTGAAGAGATGGATGAGGCTCGGTGTTGTTCCGTAAATGCCTGAGCGGGATGCTCTCTTGGGCAATTATGATTGACCGCTATGTAAAGGTAAAGCTAAGTCTATAACTTTAATCTACAAGCTACTCGTGCAAGTTTTTAGGTAGAACTTCACAATTTAATTGATCTCTTGCTGTACGTTTGTGATGATTCTCAAGCTCGACAGCTCTTCGATCGAACACCTTTCAGAGATGTTGCTTGCTGGAATTCAATGATTAGAAGTTATGTATATATTGGAGATACGAACCCTGCAAGCGAGCTAATTCCAAGATATGCCAGTGAGGAATGTAATTTCTTGGAGTATCATGATTGACGACCATGCTCGCTTTGGGAAACCACTGAATGCTCTACATCTTTTCGCTCGGATGCTAAAGGAGAATATTAAGCCGGATAAGATTGCAGCTACCGGCGTTCTCATGGCATGTGCGCAATTGCTACGTCTTTTTGATTCATTGACTGAAACATCCCGATAGCTGCTGTGCCATGACCGTTCGTAGCAAACAAGGACGATCTCGTCTTCCTTGGTAGCGTTTTAAGTGCTTGCAGTCACAGGTCTAACAACCGAAGGTTATCAGATATTTGAAAGAATGAAAAGAGTTTACAATCGTGAACCTAAGGAAGAACACTACGGTTGTTTAGTAGATAAGCTTGGAAGAGCAGGGTCTATTAGAAGAACCTAAAAGTGTAGTTGAGGCCTTGCCCATGCAATGGCAAGTTGCGTTGTGGGGATCTCTGCTTGCAGCTTGTGGAACAACGCACCGTTGCGTTGATTTAGCAGAAGCTTTTACTACAGAAACCTGCAGAACTCAAACAATATGATTCAGGTGTTTATGCTCTCATATCAAACAATTATTCAGACGCTAAAATGTGGGATAAGGTTTAAGGCGTAATAAAAGCCATGCTAGTAAGAGGGAAGCAGGTGGGAGTGTGATCGAAATAAATTGTATAATTCGTGAATTTGATAGCCGGCACAAGACTCATACCCTCTATTGGATCTTAATATAGTTAATTAGAAATAAAATACGAATACGAAATACATGAATCTATATAGGATGTCTAAATCTTCAATCTGCCGTCCAAATTTTCTAAAATCAAAGTTTGATTACTAGAACCAAACCTATGTTTGCAACCTATCTCTTTCAATGTAATTCTATAAAATAACTTGCGTTGAAAATAGTAAGCGAGTTTTTCTTGTAGGAGTCATGCCCAACTCTCTCCAAGTAGACTTGTATGCAATTCTTTGGAGCTTAACAATGACATAAAAATCATCAGTACTCCATGGAGTACGATTCTACTGCAACCATAGCAGTGACTCTTACAAAAGTGCAGTAACCCCCCAATACCAATCACAGGAATTTTCGTAGTATGAATTTTGGTAGTAATAAAGGAGAGACCAACATGAAGAAGAAAATATTACTTTTACTAACATAATGTAGTTGCTATACCTAAAACATAAATGAGAAGTGTGCCAATGAAACTATAAATCGTAACCGAGGAACATTACCGTTTCGCTTGCAAGAAAAGATTAAGCACAAATCATCAAGCAAAATGATGCACAAAATTTCCAAGCATCCACAGCACACACAAAAGTGAAAGAGCCATAATTTACCTCCTCCCAGCCTGGAGAGCTTCAAGAATGGCCCCAATATGGGCCTTCACCAGCTCGGCCCTCTTCATATGCACCTCCATCTCCATCATCTTCATGGCCTTCCACTTCTCGTCATACTCAGCCACCACCCTCCTATCCATCAAGCTCACGCCTTTCTTCACCAGCTCTTCACTAACGCCCACTCCTCTGATGCACAAATCATCCATCAACCAGCACCGCTCCTCCCCTCCAACGAGCACAGGCGCAGCAGCAACAGGTGCCGCCGTAGTCTCTATCGCCGGCAAGGCAACAGAAACTGCCGATGTTCTCTGTCCGCTCTTATTAGCTTTCTTCTTCGCCTTCCCATTAGACATTTCGGAACCACTTTTCACCTTTGCATCCAGTTCTTTGTTACCAACTTCTTCTTCCACATTGTTCTTCTCCTTCTCGTCCAATTTGGAACCCCAAATCTTCTGAGAGAGCTCAAAGACAAGCTTATCCTTGGGTTTGTTAGAGGTAGGCTGTTTCCCCTCATTCGCTCTCTTCACCCAGCTATAGAACTTGCTCCTAAACACTCTCAACTTGGAGGAGAGCTGGGTGTGGGTACACTCCAATTGAAGCGACTTTCGGATGTATCGGAAGAAGCCTTGAAGGTCAGCGAGCGGGTCTCTACCTTTCCTCTTGTACTCCACCATGCCCTTGAGGATGGTTATCTCATCCTCGTCGCTCCACAGCCGCTGGATAATCTGCTTCTTCGCAGGATGCTGCCCCTCATCGTCGGACCTGGCGGCGCCGGACGCCTCGGCCGGGCGCTTGGCGGGGGTGGCGGCGGCTACCTTCTTCGAGTCGGCCTTGGACTTGGAGTCCATGGATTTAGTGTTGAGGGGCTTCACCAGCTTCGACTTTGAGGGGGGAGGAGGCGGTGATCTGGGCTCCGTGTCGCCGCCCCCTTCGGCGGGAGTGGGGACGGAGGGCTTAATGGTGAACTTACTGGGTGTTTCACCGTCGTCAGTGGAGTCACCTTCGCCGCCGTCATCGACATCGTCTTCGTCATCATCGCCGTCCTCTTTGTCGACGTTGGAGTTGGTGGTGGTCTTGGGGAGGGTGTTGGAAGGAGGTGAGGGAGCGTCGGAGGAGGCGGTGTATTCTTCATCCTCGTCGTTGTCGCCATGGGGGGAGAGAGGCGGCGACGGCGACGGCGACGGCGACGGAGACGGATCCGGATCCGGCAGTGGCTTGGACTGCTTCTTGGTGGTGTGTTTGGTCGGCGCCATCGGAGGAGGAGAAGGGGTGGTCGGAAACGGTTCTCCGATTGGGGTATGTAGAAGGTGGAGAAGGGGAGGGGCTAGGGTTTTAACGGTGGATTGCGGGTCCGTAATGTCTAGGAGTTATGTATACTTTTCGGAGATAACGGTCATCAAAAGGGTCAGGATGGCCGAGTGGTCTAAGGCGCCAGACTCAAGTTCTGGTCCTCGTGAGAGGGCGTGGGTTCAAATCCCACTTCTGACAACAAACGTTTTTCACTTATATATATATTTTTTATGAGCAAACAATGTTTCATCAATTTATTCATTTTTTTTTATTTTTGCTTGTGTTAAGGGGAGACCTTTTATGCTATAAATTTTTTTTAAATTAAATGAAAATTATTATTTTTTAAGATTTTTAATAAGATAAAAATATAGTGTAAGTTTTCGTTATAGTAAATAATGATAATAAATAAATAATGATTTTTTATAACATTTTTAATTTGAGTATTATTATTTTATCAATTTAATATATTTTTTATAAATTGCAATTTAACTAATATACAGATTTTTGTCAAACCTTACAAAAAATATAATAAAAAATTAATTTGAGTTAGATTATATTTTAAATTGATTTAAATTCTTTAAAATGTATAAAACTCAAACAGTGTGAATCATTTGAGTACTGTTCATTCAAATTCTAACAGGGTTATGAATAAGTATAAATTGAATATATTAATTTTTTGAAAGTATAATAAATTACAAAAAGGGATAAATTTCTATAAACTCTTTTACGTATATATATATATATATATATATATATATATAATAAAAAAACGAAATCTTCTAAATTTTAATGGAAAAATATGATACTTATTAGAGAGTATAATCAATATATAAAAGATTTACTTACTTAAAAATACAAAAAAAAATTTCGCCAAGTATAATCAAAATGTACAAAGCTTTTTCGCTAAATTAGAACATATCATTTTTATACAATAATTATAATATAATGTTAATAAGGTTTATAATCAAATCCAAATTTAACTAATATATATATATATATATATATATATATTTCAAAGCTTAAAAAGAAAACATATAATTGAATTTTAATTCATTTTGGATAACATTTTAAGTTGATTATAATGTATCAAACTCAATCAAAGTGAATCATTTGAGTGGATTAAATCTGTATTATAATATAAGTACAAATATTCATAATGAAATCATATTATTTTTATAAAAATTATAGTAAAAAATAAAAGAGGCGTAAATTCAAATAAAACATGCGGCCATATAACACACAAAAGTATTTGTATACAAAATTTAATTTAAAAATGATTACTCTCTTTTTAGAAAATATATAACGACTTATCCATTACGAACAATGAGTCAAGTGTTATTATATGAAATTAAGTATCTTATAAATTAATTTTTTTATTAATTGTCGAGATTTTAAAAACCATGGCATAAAATATAAAAGGCCCACGAACCGAACAAACAAAAATCTCACTATTATGCAAAAAATTTAGAAAAAAAAAAGACCAATAACAAAGTCCTCTAAATGTCCCAACTTTACCTATCCTTTCATGTTCATCCCTGTAGAGAAAATTCATCGTTAATGATAAAAATAATAAATCATATAATTATAAGAAAAAAATTAATATATTCTACAACATCATTAATTTGACTTTTAATGATTATAAACCTATGTTGAGCTCTTAATATAATAGGAGGGTGACCGCCCATTTAGCTATAATCTTATTTATGTACATACACATTGTGTGGCCCTAGGCATGTAGTTACCAATATTTGTCATTGACTCACACTCTCGATATTACACGTACATAATGAGCCGCCTTGTATCACTATACCATGTTACCCCTTTCGGCATAAAGGTAGGTATTTAATCTTTCAAAAATTTTAATTGTTGCGAACTAAGTCAATTTTTTGACCTCCGATTGCACTCTGCGCGTAATAGTCGAACGTGGGCTCAGGCCGACCAAGACTTTCAAATATGAGGGTGTTGCCTCATATTTGATTAGGCATATAGTTGTCGAACGTGGGCTCTCAGTCAATTTGTTGTCTCTGATTGTTCCCGATTGCACTCGGCATATAGTGGTCGAATGTGGGCTCAAGCTGACCAAGACTTTCAAATATGAATATATAATATTTCAAATAATTATACAAACCTGAAATTTTGATTAGGCATCTGCAATTATGACAAACGATCCTAATATCAATAAAACTTCTCAAAAACCTTCTCTTTATGAGCCAAAGATGCTCACAAATGATCAAGTTTATGTTTTATTTACCATCAATAAAATTTTTATTTATATATAAGAATATGCGCGAAATTCAAAAAGTAACTACATTAAATTTTGTAAACAAGAAAGTAATTATTCAAAATTATATCATTTGTGTTAACAAAAAGTCAAAAACATTGACTATTAAATTAATGAGAACGGGTCCTAATCCCAAAAAATAAATTAACTTATTTAAAATTATTGTACCAGTACTCTAAAGGTTATAATTAATAATTTATAATATTAATTTTAATAATTAATTTAATTAAATATTATTTATTGGTCGTTTTACAATTCACAAAACCCTAACAAAATAACATTTTATCTATACAAAAAATATGATATAATATAAATGAATTTAATTAAATTTTAAGTATAATTCAACATATATTATATTAATAAAAAATGTTTTATATTTGATAGTGGGTTAGTACATAATATAGAAAGAAGATGACAATTTATTATAATTATTTTTTTAAATGTAATATTTATTTGAGAATATAATCAACAAATAAAATAAACATACATGCAACCCGGTACAAAAATAATAATAATGATATTAAACAATAATTTCAAATTTTTTACATAATGATGGTAACTAATTATATTTAACTTATATAATTAAAAATAAATTTATTTGAGAAGTATAATCAATATATATATAATTGTAAGTAAGTGACAACCAAATTAAATTGAATTTATAGTTGTCACAAATGAATTTTTGATTTGCTCTCTTCAGAGCAGAGACCACGGCTGTGGCCATTCCATCGAGCAACTCGAGCACCAACTCCACGTAGTTGCCACCGATGTCATATCCGTTTCGGCGTCAAACTCAATTGGCTCCTCCCATTTTGTCGCTTACATGATAATAACTTCCATTGGGATCTCTGGCTTTGATCTTTCCAACAGGTCAATTGAGCTTCTGCTGTACATGAACACATCTGGCCAATACTCCTGCAGAAATTACCATGAACGTTAGCGTTTGTACATTCTGAATCATTTACTTCTTTAATCGTACCATATATATGTATAAGCAAGTGTTACCTGATCTTCATGCATTTTCTTAAAATGAAATAAGGCTAAGTTTATTATTTTTAAAGGACAACAAGCAGAAAGTTGACTTTAAGATCAAAATTTGCTAAAATAAGGATAAATAATAGGTAGCTTGAAAGGATTTGGTTAACAAACTCACCTAAATCATCTCTATCATGACAAATCACCTATAATTTCGCCTCAAAAAAATCTTTACTAGAATT